>JBBPMA010000093.1:0-27965 GCA_038090075.1 Xanthoconium purpureum
CGACTACTTCGTCGATGGTTGTTTGTTTGTCGTACATATCCTTGTATATGGCATCGACTTCCGCCTCAATCTCGGCGGAATAGTTGACGACGGCAAAGCCGGGTTCAATGTCGGTACCAGGGATAAGGTTCATGAGACGGGGATGAATTTGCAGACAAGCGTTGCGAACTTCGAGGCAATAATGTCCTTGCGAGACATTTTGGGGGAGCTATATAAATTATGTTAGTGAATTTCAAATACGGGAATAATGCGCGGACTTATTTCGAAGAGTACGGAGGAAAATGGTGATAGTTTGCGGGCTGATGGGCATAGTGCGACAGGCATGCTTACATAAGTTGACGGTGTCAACTCGAAATTTCTATCCTTGCTTGGGCGACATGCGATGTCCCCGACCGAAGCACACAACGCATTGAAGCAATTTCTTTACGACAAGTATAGTTTCCAAAACGCATTTCACATCTATGTGTTTTTGAACCCGCTCAACAGCGCTACTGCGTCTAATGCGGGTTGGGTATGACATGCGATATTTATTGTCGACCAGCGCACTGATCTCTTTGCTAGACCTAGGAAGATGGCCGAGTGAGTCATGGATAGCCACGATGAACAGGTGACTTAATTGTACTTTTTCGAACAGCTTTTTTTACAGGCCATGGCCTCTGTACGTGGTTTAGACCTTTCTATATACCTTCTCCTGATTCTCTTTGCAGCACAACGGTTCACGCCGTTGAATCGATATCATGCGTTGGTCACAAGTATCGGCGCATGCCGGAAACAACTGTGACACGCTTTCCTTTCAACGAGGGATACTGCCAATATTACGCGTTGGTTTGCCCCTTGCTCTTAAGCCCGCTTTGTGCTTACTTTTCACAGTACTTGTTGTCCGATTTTGTTGTCAAGAGTATGCTGGTAATCCGAGTCAAGTGAGTGGTCCTGATAGTTATTTCACGTTTGATGCTGATCAAGATAATGCAGTACTGAGGCGGCCTGTGTGTTTTACCCCTTCAACAGCGCACTCTTCATCCAAAACGGCGTCGGCTGGTGGAAGCATCAATCGACGCCCAGAGTCTTCAGCCAGGTCGTCGGCGATGGATAATCCTTCAAACGCCAACATACACACCATCGTAAAGGCTTAAATTGTCTTCCTTCTCTCAACACTCACGGAAGACAATTTCGAGAGGAACCAGCTCAAAATACGCTCCGTTCGTCCTCTCTTTTATTCCCCGTTTTTTTGCTCAGTCCCTGCCACAGTTCTCGGAGCAGCACGGTCTTGACACATACCTCCACTCCATCCGTCGCCTCATCGTCCACTCCCAAGGCCGCCTCGCTTTGGCTGCCCCTCCCTCTGCGTTTGACCCCTCTACCGCCCTGACCTTTCGTCTCCTTGTCCAGGAAATTCAGCATCTCGCCCGTGACCCTTTTCTCGCAGACCAATTCTGGGACGGCATAGACAAGGGTGAAGGGGATGCTTTCAGGCACTTTGATCCCTCAGGCCGCTTGAGAAACTCGTCCTGGCCTCGTCCATTGTAGCTGGTTCGACCTGCAAGGAGCTGGCCACGCAAGCTGCGACCCTATACGTGTCGATTTTGAAAACGCCATATTTTCTCTCTGCCAACATCCTTCGACCACGCCGATTTCTCCCCTCAGCAGATTGCAAAACTCATGTCAAACCTGTTGTCTGACTCCAATTCCTTCATGCGCTTGTGGCAAATTGATCCCGCGTATCTTCTCAGCGCCTTTCGTGATTTCTATGAGGAGAGTCCTCTGAACATTACCCGGATCCTGGATGTCGCGCAAGACCTCAAGGTAGGGCTAACTATCCTTCTACGCCAAGGTCGCCGTCTAACTTGCTATAGATTCTGGAAAGTCTCTTGGACTCATGGCCCTTCGCCCTGAACGTCGCTGCATTGGCTTCTCGCCGAGAGTACTTGAATCTTGACAAGTGGCTCGCCGACAACGTCACTGCTCACGGTGCCGAGTTCCTTCGTTCGATGGTCCATTTCTTAGAAGTCAAGATGAAGAGTGAAAAAGTCTCAAGGATGTCCGATCCCGCAGTGGATGGTCGCAATATGCCCGTCAGCCCGCAAACTATCGTCATTTTCTTCCGTACTCTTCGAAATAAGTCCGTGGATTATTTCCGTATTTGAAATTCACTAACATGATTTATATAGCTCCCCCAAAATGTCTCGCAAGGACATTATTGCCTCGAAGTTCGCAACGCTTGTCTGCAAATTCATCCCCGTCTCATGAACCTTATCCCTGGTACCGACATTGAACCCGGCTTTGCCGTCGTCAACTATTCCGCCGAGATTGAGGCGGAAGTCGATGCCATATACAAGGATATGTACGACAAACAAACAACCATCGACGAAGTAGTCGCCCTTCTCCAACGCAGCAAAGCCTCATCGGACCCTAGAGGTCACGAAATCTTTTCCTGCATGCTCTATTTCCTGTTCGACGAATACAAGTTCTTCCAGTCCTACCCTGGTCGCGAACTTGCCATGATTGGCTACCTCTTTGGTTCAATTATCCAACACGAATTGGTCGATCTCATTCCATTCGGGATCGCGCTTCGTTACGTCGTTGACGCTTTGAGCCGCCCTCCGAGACAAACTTGTTCAAGTTTGGATTACGAGCTTTGGCCCGGTTTGAGACTCGCCTTCCGGAATGGCAGCCTCTCCGTCAGGCATTGTCTGGCATTCCGCATTTCATGAAGCTCGTCCAGACCTCGCTACTACTATCCACCGGGCAATTGCTACTGGAGTTGATGGGTCAAACGGGGCCATCGTTGATCCGGCTCCGGTCTTCACGGCCATTCAACCAGACAAGATTGCCATCCCATTTGTGTGCATGACCCTCGAACCTTGCGCGAAATCCAAGGTGTTCAAGCCCCGGTCTTCCCGACTACGTCAATGATATGGACGCGTTGCCGATGAACGGGTTTGAGCGCAGAGGAATTCAGGGCGAAGGGCAAGTCATGTCGCTTGGTCCGGCCACCCCTACTGAGACTCAGAGGGCGATTGGGTCTCATATCAAGTCGATCTTGGCCGGATTGGCATCCAGTGTCATCAGTCCCCAACTTGCACCATTGCACATCAATCACTCATTCAAGAGGGCTGTCCAGTTGGCTGTCGATCGCTCGGTTCGCTCGGTATGTATGGGCTTCTATTTATAACAAGTCTTTGCTAAGTACAATAGTTTCTAGACCATTGTGCCAGTTGTCGAGCGTTCCGTCACGATTGCAGGTGTTTCAACCCGAGAGCTTGTTACGAAGGATTTTGCTATAGGGCCCAGCGAGGACAAGTTGTGTAAAGCCAGTCATCTCATGGCTCAGAAGCTCGCCGGAAGTCTTGCGTTGGGACCTGCAAGGAACCCTTAAAAAGCAATCTCGGTGGACACCTTCGAACGACACTTGTTAATCACGGTCTCACCGAACAAGTGATTTCTGAACAGGTCCTTTCCATCTTTGTGGCCGATAACGTGGAGGTGGCTTGTTCTGCGATCGAAAAGGCCACAATGGAACGGGCAGTGGCGGTGTTGATGAAGCGTTTGCGGCATCCTATGAAGCTCGTGGAAGGCACAGAGAGCTTCGTACTGGCCAAGCATTCTGGGACCCCGCTGCTCCTTCCGCCAACTTTTTGGTGGTCCTTCCTAATCCTCTGCATACCAAGGCTACAGGTCTACAGCCTCATCAGTTCGCCGTGCATGAAGATTTCCGTGAGTACTATGCCACTGGACTGTCTTGTTATGTTGCTGATGCGGAAACACAGCTCTTGGCCCCAGGCGGCGGCCGTTTACTATGAGCCGGCCTGGCTCGGCAGTGGCATATTCGCGTGCTGACCATCTTCCTCCTGTGGTTTATACCGGTTTTACGTTACAAGAAGATGGCTGCTTGTCCGATGTTTAACATGTCCAGGTACGTTGAACAATCTTGTCAATTTCTTACGCTCACCCCAGTCTAGACCCTGCATCACCGGACTCTGTGTCGCTTCATGCACCACCTCGAGATCTTTTCAGTCCCTCCTAGCTGGTCTGCCCCACTCCTCTCACAAACCGCCCGCTCTCCCTCGCACCTTTATCCTCTCTTGTCTTCCCTTTCCGTTTGATTGTTCACAGCGACAAACCCACTATGCACATCCAACTTGCCTTCGCCTTCGCCCTCACCCTCGCCCTCGCCCGTACGTGATCCCCCCCTCATTTTCACGCCCACCCAGTTCTGTATATCCGACTTCCTCACTTTGAGACCGTTGTCAACGTCGAGTCAAGATCATCTCCGACCAAGGTCCCGACGGGATCCAGTTCATGGAGATTGCGCCACACCCGGTGTTGAGGGCATATATCAAGCAGTGTGGGGGTGAACCCATCTCCTTGGTTTGCCGACCGAACCCCAAGGTTCCTGCCCAGAACACTGGTGAACATTACCAATTCCTCGAAGGTGTTGGAAGTCTTCTCAGCAATGGTTTCAAGAACGTTGATTTCGACAAGCTGTGCGCTTCCCCTGAGGGCACTACCGACTTTATCAAAGCGAAACTTCCAGGTTATACGTACAACAAGACTCATTTCTGGATGGAGTCTGTGTTGCAGTGATCGCAGCGGCTGAAAGGGCAGCTCCGTCCTGTTGCTTCAGCTCACTTCCGTGTTAACGTTGCTACACACCCCAACTTGACTGGTCACATTGTGCTTGATGCAGTACTTTTCCCTGCTTCTGGGTGCGTTTGACTATTTCTTTTGTTGATTGACACTGATGTTTTGCTGTAGTTATGTCGAAAGTATCTTGGAGAATGGTGCAGTGGCTGTCAACACCATCATGATCCATGAACCACTCGTACTCAATGGCACCAGTTCACTTCCAGGGCATGCGGGCTGTGTAATCGACGATGATAAATGGGAGTTCAGGGTGACCACCACCCCCAACTATAACAACGGGAAGATCATATTAGATTTGCATCACGGTGCACTGCGAGGACTTGACCATGCCTACAGCACACTCTGCAAAGATGTACATGCAGAGGGCATTGCAGGCAGTGTGGTCCTGGGGAAGAAAAGACCGACTGTTGAGGCAGATCTTTGAACTTAAGGAGGATGAGTTATGATGATAATTGTGATGTTCTATCAGAAGCAGTTAAATTGACCGCTGTACACAGTGAATGTTCCCAATACATAGCTCGCATTCTATCTCGTAAATGTTCGAGTATTGGCTGACAAAGTAATTGAAAGAGAGTGCTAAAAATTTGTGTTACCACAGCAAACGACCTTCAACAAGTATTTTCCACAACGTGTGCCCATCCCATGTAAGTTGTGGTGTTCATTGGTAGGACATATTGTGATGTTGGTTAGGAACGTCAACTTCGGAAATGAGCTTGGACCGGAACGGACTATCGATGAAGAACCACTGGAAGCCCCATTCCAGCTGAGCCCCATCCCCCAACAATTCGATACAGGAGACAACCACGAGCAGGATATCATACATGCTGTCATAGAGCGACCAGCTGTGTGCCCTCAAGCAGACCATGTCCAGCGTTTTCACGCAATTCCAGCAAAGGAGACAAAGCTTTCCGCACTTCGAGCGATCTACAACCAAAAAAGAAAAGATACTGCGCTGAAACTTCTTACGCGTCGGAGGTACATCACAGTGGACAACGAGTTCAAGGTTCAGCCTCACGACAACGACGTTCTTGCATACTTCAAAGACCACTACATTGACTATGTGCTGTTCATTGGGAATCGCACTGGACTCGATGCTGCATTGCCAAACATCGAACGAGACCATACTTTCAATGCCTGTCTAAATCTATGTTCGACAAATCGATTGTGGCCTTCATCAAATCTCAAGGACTTGCCCTTCGATGCCATGGGTAGGATGCTGTACATTGGCACCCGTCGTCAAGAACAAATGTGGATTGCAATGATCCCAAGAGAACTAATTTCCCGCGATGGAGCCATGGGGGACTCTCCCAAACTCGACGCAGCGACAACGGCGTTATCGAAGACACAAGCATTGGTCATGATTATGTTCTTTGCCTATGCTTTAGACAAAATCAGATACCGAGACGTCCATTGCACCAGGAAATATCCGTTACCTATCACACGCGAGAATGTGAAAAGGGTAACCAATGTTTTGTAAGTACTCTGAACATTTCTATCATCTTGTTAAACCACGCAACTTTGCGTAATGCAAAGTTGCGCATAGAGGGTTGAAGTTGCATCCCATGAATGGCGCAACTTTGAGAATCCTGGAGTTGCGCAGTATCAAATAAAACACTTACTAATGATCTTTAATAGGGGACGTGAAGGCGAAGCCACTCGCAACATGCCTGTTCAAGTTGCCGACTTAACAAAAATCCATAACATATTCACTGATGAATGGGACAATTGGTTGGACAGCGCTCCAGAAGAATACAAATGCAGCGGTTTCTTCATGAGTCATGTCCCTGTTGGGATCACCCTTCTTTATGGGCAAAATGAACTGATATCAACTGCTCCCAATACTATCCCAATCCAAAGAGAGACTTGGAATAGGGACCATTCATTCTCAAACATCATGGATTTTACCTTTGCCCTAGCATCACATGCATCGTGAGTAATCTATCCTGTGCATAGAGCGTTGGTGTAATATCTACTTTGGCATTTTTAGATTTATCAAAGTCCATGAATGGATTGAACTTCCACTTAATGATCTGCAACGCCGCGGACAACTTTATCTCAACTCCAACATGGAGGAAGAACGGCGACCAGTGGAGAATCTTGAAACACTGCCTTTGCTTGATGACGATCTTCGTGAAATTCCGATATATGATGAAGAAGGCTTTAGAGTTTTACGTCGTGGTCCTGCTCACTACGATTCCAGCGGATGTCTTCTTGATCTGTCAAAAGCACGCACCCTCTTTTCACCTGATGAAGCGCTTGCTGCCCCACATGCTCGGATTCCCGTATACCTTTATCCCCTAGCGTTTACAAGATCGTTGGGTAATGTGCAAGCCGACGACGTGGTCCAACCTTTCCATCAACGAATTGCAGCCATCAATGAAAACATTACGGATCAAGAGGTCAACGATAATGACAACGACTCATTATTTGGTGAAGACTCTGAGTCTGCCATCCAAGGGCTACGCTGTCAAGTGTACAACGCACTTGCCCACCGTGTACGCGAACGTGCTAAATTTCACACGGTTCAACTTGGAAGTGTTACTGGTTGCCTTTCTGGCTCTGGCTCGGAATCCGTTGGTGTTAGGGCCAAATGGCAAAGAAGATACAACCATTGCTCTATCGCTCTTCCGCATCAACAATTTGATCAGAAAGTCAATGGTGATCCGCCATCCGAAGCCATGCGTTTTGAAAACGTATACAAGCTACGCCTTACACGAATAAATCCTCAGTATCAAAATGGAAGGTGCGTCCTTGGGTTTCAGCTCATAACAGAATTGAATAGCTGATATTCTACACTGCTTTGTAGCTCAATTTTCGACTTAGTGATTATCCCGTTGCTGAAATCATGGAATCATCCCTCACTTACGGATCGTCTCAAAAATGTTCTTGTTCCTTTCAAAGAAGGCGTGAGTGCGATACCTCTCTCTTCACATCACGGAAGTAACGAATGTTTCACTATTCAGACAATAGTCAGAATGTTTCAATGGGCGACCTATCCAATAACCACTGCTCTAGATCTCATTTGGCATGATGCCATTCCTACTTTAGACAAGGAGGAGATCGTAGACCCCCATTTGGTTGAGATCGTCGCTGTTCTTGAACGAACGCTAAACTTCGCACACACGGGTGCTGCACGGGTCTTGCAACGGACATTGATGGACCGCACATTCCTCTCCCTTGGTCTCATCTTTGACGGATTCCCAATGCTATCAGACGATTTTGTTTCGCATAATGAGCTCATGAACGAAAAATTCCATGTGCGAAAGGAACATTGGCCCATTCATCAAAGCACAAATATACCTCTTATGTCGTCTCAACGTGTACAGACATTGACATATGGAGAAGCACACTATCAGGTGAGTTACACGTATCCCTTATATTTGCGCCAGTATGCTGATATAGTGATCTCTGTGTTAGGTTTACTCTGCACGTTTTATGATCAAACGTGCTCTGAAAGTGCCACCTCCAGGAGTACACCCCGACATCAAACAGTTCGCTTTGGCCTTGGCTTCTCTTGTGTTCAGCGTTGCCATCCAGACATATATTAACGACATCAGAGATCTGGTGGTCACAGCCGTCTCTCAAGATATCTGCCAACGACTCACTGATGCCGATGATGACCCTCTACAGCAGGAGCAGATCAATGCCAGGAATCGCGCCCTTCAACGCTGGAAAAATTCTGAACATCCACTGTCCTTCTCAGTCGCAATTCTTGCGGATCTGACACGAGCAATTTGCGATCATCGTCTCCCTAACCCTTCTTTACCAAATTCGGAGTTGGGCCCCCAAAGTCTCTCCTATCTAGCGAATGCTATATTGGAGCAATTTAAACCACAGAATTATAGGCGCTTGCCACCCTTCGTTCAAGATGGAAGCAGTCACTTCGTCATGAAGATTGCCATTGCTGAAGCAGAGTTAATGGCGCATCGTTCCCATGTTCCAGATGACGATATCAAAACATTCCTATCCCACGCTCTTGTCAACGTTTTGCAGAAGTTCAAGGTCAATCATATTCCTTGGCGTTCTGACCAAGGAAACCGGCGCGGCTCTCCTTCTACGATGATTTCACACAATGTTTGGTTACCCCTTGGTGCCATCGATCCACCCTCGTCTTTCACACTTCCTGCTGACGCTTCTTTCCAAGAAGCTTCATCAGCTCGGATCCAACAATCCGCCAGAAACATAATCCAGAACGACACCAGAGGAGAGTGGAATGTACTGGCTCTTCGTCTCACTGAATTCCATACAATAATCCACAAAACCGTTCCTCCCTCCGAACTCCATATCCGCCATGTTACCGTTCCTGCTTCTTCTCCACCATACATCAAGGAGATGTATGAGTGGACCGTTAATAACTTCAACTTCCAAAAGCCCATTCATTTCCTAGCCCTCTTTACCGCTGTTGGATTTGCTGGCCTTTGCCCGAGAATCTATCTTTCCCCTGCCAGCGGTGAAACGAGTCATTTGACGTCTATCAAGGCTCGCAAGTCTTACCTCAGCGGTTTGGATTGGAAGACCAAGGAAAATCACAAAGGGGATACCAGACCGCTCCCTTTCATCCTGATGTGGACTGCCTACGTACTCGGTCTCTACGAGCCTTCCTCCCCGGTTGGCAAACGGCTGTCTCATGGAGAAAACTTGAGCAAATGGTACGAAAAGAATTGTAAGAACCTCTTTTCCTACTCTCACACATGTTCATTTACCCCCTTCTCCTTTTCAGCCGCCAAAGGAATCAAACCGCTTGCTCTTTGTCGCTTTGGTCTGGCATCCCCGGTCACGAATCGCGTTTTCCATTCCGGTCAATGGAAATTGGACGTCAATCCGCTCACAGAACGTGTTATTGAGGAAACCCACCAGACGGTTTTGTCATATTTAAGGGGTAGTCCGGAGTTTGGTGCTTCTGATGCTATCGAGTTCTTGGCAGGATCAAAGACCTCAGACATTCTCGTTGACACTCTCTTTCTTAAAGCTAGACCTCGATTAACCAACGTCTTGGGCAAGCGCCCTTTCAGCATTTGGGACGGTGATGACGAGGTGGCCAGCTCATCCTCTTCCTCCGCACAGAGGCCTAAGTTGTTTAATTAGCACGGTAGATCACAGCCTGGTGTTCCGAGACGTTGTTGATACAGCCAATTGTGTAGTCTTTTATGCTGTACAGCCGGCTAACACACCCTCTCATTGCATACCAAGTCCAATCTGACTTCGCCATCGCAGACAGTGTACGCGGCCCTAAGTCAACTTACGAGTCAATGCCACGCCACCAACCCTTTCGCTGTGCTGGCCAGTGCCAGCCCATCGCTGTCGTACGGCCAGTGCCACCCATGGGCCATAACCGCCAGAGGCAGTCTTCCCTCCCTCAAATCCCCCCTCGCCCTCGCCCTCGTATGCCCGATGATGTGACAACATGACGACGACGCGATGACAGCGTCCTCATCCTTCCAAACATCCCTCAATGCAGTCTCCATTCGTGGTCTCCAATCGTGTCAGAGTCAGACAACATTCACTGACAACAACAACCATCTACCCGACAGGGATGCTCTCGTCTTGGACTCGAAGGAGAATGTTGCTCATGAAGTCAGTATGTTGATGCCATTTCTGATGTACTCCATTGACTGAGACAATCACTCCATCCCTTTGTAGGCCTTCGCTGGCGTACTGTGGACGAGAGCAAGATCATTCCCGTCGACCCTTCCCAGCCGCTTGGCAAGTCACTCTTTGACGAATATGACATTTGTGTCATGGGTGCTGCCATGAACAGTTCCAGTCTTCACCTAATTGGAATGACCTCGTTCAAAACACTCGGGTCTATGCTCGCGTTTCTCCTTCTCAGAAAGAGTCCATCCTCGCCAGCCTGAAGAACCTTGGACACGTCACTCTAATGGTTGGCGATGGTATGAACGATGTTGGTGCGCTTAAACAGGCCCACATAGGTGTTGCACTCTTGGATGGTTCCCCCGAGGATCTGCAAAAGATTGCCGAGCACCAAAAGATGGAGCGGATTAAGACGGTCTACGAGAGTCAGCTCAAGATCTCTTTGCACTTTGGCCAACAACAACCCCTGTGCCACTTGCCATCGCCCACCTGTACTTGGCCTTCAAAAGTCACCCATGGCCATCGTCTTTCTCGCGGGGCCTCTGTCTGGTCTCGTTGTACAACCCGCGATAGGTTCGTTTCGTGCACGACCGTCCAACTAGCTTTGATGTTTGCTAGGCATATTCGCCGACAACTCCAAATCTTGCTTTGGGAGACGGAGAGCCTTTATCCTCGTTTCCACCGCACTGTGCATGCTCGCCATCCTTTTACTCGGATTTACACGACCGTTTGCATCCGTATTCAGTACCCTCTACTCGCCTTCGGTCGGCTCTTCCTTTGCATACTTCCACAGGATCTACTCACGCACAATAGAATAACACCCTCACAATCTGGCTTGCTATCTTGTCCATTTACTGTATAGACCTCTGTATCAATGCCGACGAGTATCAGGAATTGCACTCAAACAAATTGCAGTCTCATGTTCCTGTCTAGTCCAAGCCCTCGACCGTGCGCTCCTTGTAGACATCCTACCCACCTCAAAACAACCTACAGGCAACGCCTGGGCAGCTAGCATGTTGGCCATCGGAAGCATTGCCGGATTCCTCGTGTAAGCTTGCACCATCTCTACACCGAGCCATATCCGACTTGTATCCCAGAGGAAATCTCAATCTCCCGCAATTATTTCCCTTCATGGGGACTACACAACTGGAGGCGTTGTCCGTCATCGCAGCCTTGCTCTTGTACTTGTCGCAAGTTCAGGTGTGTTTCCATGTCAAGGAATGCGTCTTGCTCTCCTCATTGTAAGTATCATCTCTATGACATACACTCCACTCATGTTTCCCGCAGAATCAGTTCCAAAGGACTCCGGCAAGAGCTGAAAGAACTATGAGAGATGCTTATCACACTTACTAACGTCATCCGACGAATCGTACGTTCCCGCCTCCTTGTCTCTGGCTCTGAAGTAACCTCCTCCCGCAGTGCTGGATCTAATTCTTGTTCGTTCCCGTTGCTTTCGTTCCACTTTTGAAACTTACGGTACGCAGCGCACGGTTAGGATGGTTCCCAGTCCAATTCTACAGCATAGTCTACATCGGCAACTTCCACAAGCGCGCGTCGCCCATTCCGCAAACCCTCGACACAGCGATCGCGCTCGACGCCAAATCCACCCGACTCGGGATACGCGCCCTGTTTTACAGCGCGCTCGTGTCCCTCATTGCCAATATTGTTGTGCCTTCATTCGTCGTCCCACAGAATGCACGGCACGCATCAAGCCCGCTCGAACCAAAGCGAACGACGTGGTTTCACATTCGAATACACTTGTGCAATCTGTAGGCATTGTCCCATCTAATCTTTACGACGTGCGTGGCTGCCACATTGTAAGTCCCCTGCGGCGATCTGTGTTGCAGCGACGCGATAGGCTGATACCCTTATCCATCTATCCATCCCTTTTGTTTGAAAATCATGAATGTGGCGTCACTTCGACCGTATCTGGCGCGACCTGGATCATGACCATCACCGGGTTCCGTTGGGCAATGACAATGGGCGCCTTTTGCGTTAGTAAGTCAGGGAGATGTTTTTTGGGGGCCTTGGTGCTTACCCCGTACCCCAATGCCACCTCGTTCGGGTATTTTTCGGTTTTAGCTCGGAGAGGCGATACTGTCCTACCCTACCTCGGACGATGTGAGCATTCATCTCGCGGACACGCGTCCGACATGCGGACGGATGAGTGGTGATGCGAACGAGATGCGGTTACTTTTTGGAGTCGACAATGACGATGAGGGGGAGGAGGGGCGAAAGGAAGAAGGGGCACGTAACGGCGATTCATCGGCGTTGGAACACTCACTCAACCAAAACCGGGACCGAAACCGAGATTACGATGGGCGTGATTCCAACGGGCATTCAAGGATAGTCGGGATGGGACATGCCGCCGGGCGCGAGTGAGCAGGGTCAATGTGTCTTTGCCTGTTTTTGGGGTACACTCAGTGGGAGAGAAAGGGTGGGCATGTGCACACGGTTCCGACCGTGAGCGAGGAGAAGACGAACGGGTTGAATGCCCAGGCGGGTGCCATTATCGTGCGTCGCCTTCTTTGTCTCTCTTGAGGCATTTCTCTGACTCACACACTCAGACAGGGCATTCAGAACTTGTTCATTGTCATGCCCCAATTCCTTGTGACAGGTCTCTCGTAGATCGTGTTTGCGCTGCTCGACCCTGACAAGTCAATGTTGCACAGTTACCATCCTGGGAACGCGGCACCACAGCAGGATGCACGTGCTGGTGTGCTGACGGCGGTGCAAGAGGCAGGGGAGCTAGCGCGCAGACAGTGGTACGGATTCAATCGCCATCATCTTTCGGTGGGTATGGTTCACCCTCCCCGGTGGGCGGTGCTGAGCAATGTGGTTAGTTTGGGCGGTATCGCAGCTGGGATCGCGTTCGTACTGTGTTACCGCCTCGCCAAGGACCCCAAACGTCATCGATCCTTATCCTTATCGCTGTCCGCATAATATCCGGTATTCTGGTGTTCATCTCGTACACTACCCTGTATGCCTCATCTGTATGGTATTCTAACACTTGCACATAATTTCGACGTATCTCCGCTTGGCTTATCCCCCCCGAAAGCCCAATAGTATCCTTCAAAACACGGTTCCGTCGCTGATGATGTCGATCAGCGGACCTCCCGACAAGGGCCGTTTCTGCCTCGCAACCTTCTGCCTGCCTTTCCACGCCACGCTCGAGCACCTGGGAGTGTCAACTGGGCGGGAGTAGGGTGGAATTTGTTGCGGAGGCCTTGGGCGATGTGGTCCCTGTGACGCACCCATACGTGAGCATGAGTCATGTATGTAGTCATAACCTCAAAAACGAAGAGGACGGACAGCTCAATAACAGTCACTGCGCACCATTCGACGATGGGGGGTGCGAGCCACTCGTGTTACCATCTGGAAAGTATTCCGCCGGGAGGACATCTGGGTGGAGGGTGAGGGCACCAAATTCGACCAAGGAGCCGCCTACGTGAGTGAGCGTCAGCAAAGGTGAGGGAGAGGGAGGGAGACGAGAACAGCGAAACACAACGTACCATTCCTATACTCGGGTAATCCCGTCATATCCTCGACACCCTCCACGCCACCTGAGGAGCTTCTGGATGGGCTCGATGAGGCTGTACGTGGTCCAACCTGTGAGCTTGTGGAACGGGACGGGCGTGTCTGGGTCCAATTCGGGTCAGCCGGGTAAACTCGGCTGCACGAGGGCGAGGGTGGGACACGGCCAAACGTCCCGAGGGCAACACCATCGAATGTGCAGCGCGAAGACCAGATGCCCGGGAGGCCCCCGATGAGGAGTGCCCAGAGCGCAGCAACGGAGACGTGTCGCATACCAGTGGCGTCGAGTTGGCATTGCACCTCAAGGAAATCTGTGGGGATGTGTAAGAGATGCGTCAGTTCACGTCATTGACGTTGGGTTTGCCATTGGATTTGGCAAGGGTGAGGACGGGGGTGAGGACGTGCATAAGAGACAGGAGGGGGTAAAGGGGCAAAGTGGAGAGGAGTGGGTGACAGAGTGATGAGGCAAAGAGGATGCACGACGTGTGGCGAGATGGTAATCTCGCATCGTGCGTTCCTATCCTGGTATGAAGGGGCAGAGATCCACACAAGACGATGGGTGTGAGAGCAATGGGGATGAGCGTAGATGAAGACGGAAAGAAGGAACCATGACAAAGTGATGACAGATTGATGAGAACTCAAGGTGCGGAGATATGGCCTCGACGTTATGTAAACGGCGTAAGACGACTTCTGGCCTCGCTTCCTCTCCTGGGGTGTGACGCGAGCGCACCACCAAGACGGACGAGGAGCGTAGTTCGACCTTCGAGTCCGACCATCGGGTTTGAGGTGGTGATGCGCACGAGTCCTTGGGCTAGTTTTTGTTATCGAAAACGATCGGCTAGTCATCGTGATATCAGTCGAGCTTGAACACAGAAGGAAAGGAACAGCATACTGTTGACCCGACAAGGTTGCTCTGGATCCCCCGAAAACAAGCCCTTAATGCAAGCATCTTCTCGATCTCTTCCTCGTCTCTGTCCTGCTCGACGCCGGCGTTGGCAACAACTGGAAGTACACCGAGCCAGGCATGGGCGACACCGTTGAGTGCTCCGAGAGCTTTGAGGTGCCCAGCTCCCACATGTTTCGTGTTCGATCGTGGAGAGGCGCGATGCGGCCGTGACCTGCGCCAAGGTGGCGCCATCGACCGTGAGGATGCAACGCCATAATGATGACGGTGGGTGAACAAGTTCCCATACAGGGATTGGGAGGTCGACAATATGGTTCAAACGACGAGGAACGGATTGGACTTCCGGGACTGTCATTCAGTGACAATCACGGGCCATGTGTATTTTTGGAATAGTACACTTCGTCCAACCTCAAACCAAAGTGTTTATTACAACGCGTACTCGTGTGGTTTGTGATGTACTACATACGCTCATTGTCTAGTCTCGTATTTGTCTGTATTTGAACATCCCCCACCGATCCACAATCCACAATCCGCATCGCTACATCACGGATGGGCAGGGCTTACGCACAGAGGCACTCTATGTATGCCCTCCATTGACTCATCTCACTACTCTGCGCTGGGTTGTCCTTTTCAGCTTTGGAAGTTGTGGCTCAGCCCGTTCCTACGCACGAACTTGGCTCTCAGTCCTCTCGCGTGTCAGGACGGCTTCGAATCCGGACTATCGTCAAATTGCTCTTTTCTTTCCTCACCCTGCGGCGCAAGCTCGCGTTACTCACCCCTGCCATTGGATCCTCTATGGCGGCGGGTGGCATCGCACCATTCATGACTTACGTCGTCGGCCAGTCTTTCAATACGTTCGCCACGTTCCCTCTCACCCCACATCCACCTCAAGCCGCAAAAGAAGCCTTGCTCCATGACGCCAGTCGTGCTGCCCTGTAGCTCGTCACCCTTGGTGTCAGCGCCTCCTTATGAGTAGCGTCAGAAGCAACCTATAGATGCGGATTGGCGAATGGAACGTCATAGAGCTGAGAAGAAAAGTTTATCACACAGTCGTGCACAGTCAAATGGAGTGGTTCGATTGGTAGATGGGAAGCGACAATCCCACCAACGTGCAGGTCATGGCTGGCGAGGGTGCTCCCAAAGTTGGCGCTGACGGCCTCATGGCCAAGTTTGCTAGGTAATCTCCTTTGCCTCACGACGTACTACATTGCGCTCACACATTCATTCAACAGGGAAACTGACGACGTCTGCGCCGCATCTTCCCTTGCAGCTAGCCAATTTATTCAATATTTAGCGACAACATTTGCTGCTCTTATACTCGCATTCGTCTGGTCTCCCTTGTTGACCTTGGTCATCCTCTCCGCGGTTCCCTTCTTATCATCATCCAGGGTTTCTCAGGCCTTTTCCACACCTCGAGTCGCACAAAAACGATCGCTCATGGCTCACGCTGCTTTCCTCGTCTCCCGTGTTGTGTCAAACACTGGTGCAGTCAAAGCAGCGAATGCAACTTTTTATGAACACTCTCTACTTGCATGGGTCCCCGTCACCGTTCAATCCCCTGCAGCCATCTGGGTGTCACGGCCGGCACAAGTTAATTCGTCCCAATGGCGATGTTCGTCCAAGGATTCTGGTATGGAGCGCATGTGGTACCGCGGGGAAAGAATCAGCCCAGCGATTTCATGAGCGTGTTTGATTGCGACCAGCAACTTGCAGATGATTGTCCCTCTTCTGGTTGTATTGGCGAAGGGCAAGATAGCTGCTGCGGAGCTTTCCATGGTCGTTTCTTCCTCCCAACAGATACCCGCAGCCATCGTTGCCAAGCACCGCAAGGCGCAACCCCTTCGCTGGATTACTCTACATGGCTTCACAGGTGGTTTCACCCTCACCAACCTTACGTTTTCCTACCCTTAGCGTCCTACCATACCTGTTCTTTGCAACGTGGATATGTTTCTTCCTTCCCACGAAACAACGTTTGTCGTCGGTCCGTCTGGGAGCAGTCCGGACGCCAAACCTTTTTGAAGGGACCATCCGGGAGAACATCGCGTACGGCCACCTCAGGGAGCTCACTGACGACTACGTTGTGCACGCCGCTCAGGCAGCCCACGTACATGACTTCGTGATGTCGCTCCCGCAGGGTTACGACGCCCTTGTCGGTGAGAATGCGGTGCTCATCTCGGGCGGACGAGTCCAACGTCTCCAAATCGCCCGCGCGGCTCTCTCGGATTCTCATCCTCGATGAGTGTACGTCAGTGCTGGATAGTGCGAACTAGGCGGCGGTACTTGAGACTATCCAGGGTGCCAAGGTTGGGCGGACGACGGTAATGGTGACGCACAAGGTGGAGGTAATGCGGATGTGTGATCGGGTGGTCGTCATCGAGGATGGCGAGGTGGCTGAGGAAGGGGCGTATGACAAGCTTGTCAAGCGCAAGGGGGTGTTTGCCGAGCTCGTGAGCGGGGGTGAGTGGTTTGGTGATTGATGTGCTTTTTCCCTTCGTTCTATGTCACATAACGGACCGCTCCATGCATCATCATGACCACTTTATTCTTGTAACTTTTTATTTTATTTTCTCCGCTCTTTTATCCCCTTTGATTTCTTGGATACCTTGTACCTAACCTCTCGCACATTCGAACATGAAGGTGGCTCATAGAACGCGCGATGCATGTACATCCGACCGTTCGTCCTATTCCCTCATCCTTGGAGGACTCTTTCTTTTTTGGGGGGGCTTGTTTTAATATCTAATACCACGAACAGCATTTTCTGTAGAACAGTGAACAATCAGTGTTAGTAATCAGTTCATAGATTCTTTGAACGGATAGCCAAGACAAACCGGTGTGAAAAGTGGAATGCAATGCTCCGTCCACTCTTACCCACTTGGTATGCTTGTGCGAAGAAGTTGGGCGATGTGGAGCTGACGGTGAGGTTGTTGGTAAAGATGATTGGATATGGTGCGTCTGGGCCCGTGGCTGATTCTGTCGTCCTTGGATGTTGACCTCTTGTCGCGGGTTATAGGCGACATCGACGAGCCAGGGACGCTTCAAGAAGATCTACTGACACTGCTCAAGGTGTGATCAGATCTACGTATCTGTGAATAACATCACTGCCAACTTGGAGCCTTAGACCTCTCTAAAACTGTTTCACTTTCGGGTGACGTCTTGGTCGTCGACCTGAAAGGGTCTGAGCCAATTCGTATGTACATATTTATCCCTGTGGACCGTATTAACTGTTGTAGTGAACAACTCGGCAGTGCTCTGGCAACCCGAGGTCCAAGCGGGTGAAGAAGTCGCCTTCCAAGTTACGCTGGCCGCGCCATCTGACGTGGTGATCTCTGAGCCCCCGATCCACTCGATCTCGATCATGTTCTTGGAAGGATACACACCGATCATCGTCCACCACAATACATCCGCGCACTCAAAATCGGTGCAGCTCGTTCCAGTGGGTCAGATATGAGGGAGACGCAGGTCGAGGTGAAGGTGCATTTGAGATGGGGACCTGGGGATCAGGTCATACTGACAGGTACACTTGCCTCGGATGTTCCTGGTCTATTCAATGTAGGCATTTGCCAACACTCATGATCAGCCTACAATGTAGGTCTCGAATATTGTGATGACGCTGAAACAAGGGGGTTGGACGATCGAAGTACCCCACGAGCTGTATGCGTTGCGCGAATCAAGTTTCGCTGTACCTCGGTGGTTGAGTTCGGTACGACCAGTGTTTTTTATTCCTGTCATGGGGAGAGACTCTTTGAGCGTAATGTAAGCGCACGGATCTCTTGGTCCCAACCCTACAACTGACACATCTCTGTTAGCGTTCGACATCGCCCTCGCCACCTCTTCGACCTCGTTTCCGCACCAGGGGCCAGCGCTATTGGACGAGGCGTATCCGATCGAGATTGAGGCCACCAATACGGACGATCGGGCGCTAGATGTCGTCGACGTGTTGTTGCAGCCCACCGAGGTGGACGGGGTTCGCTTCTCGCCTTTGACTGCCATTTGGTAGACGTGGCACCTCAGGTCCTCATGATGCAACATCTCTCCAGCCCCCCTTAACTCTAGCGCAGAGGGACAAATGGATACTGGCTCTCCAGGCCCTCAATTGACTGAGACAGCCATTTGGTGTGCTGTTACTCACACCAAGCTCCGGCAACGTGGTAGCGTATAGGAGAGTCGCATCGGAGAGTCTGATCACTGTCCAGGTCGAGGTGATCACGCCTGCAGTATTGGATAAGCTGACAGACAGTGTACGTATACTGGATATGCTTTGATCACCGTTGCCAGTCTTTACACGGCATTCATACATTTTATTCGTATTCGTATTCGTATGCACTCCATGTTTATAACAAGGTACTTTGTTCTGTTTCCCTGTTTCATTCCCAACCTTCTTGAATCCCCTCATAACATCCTTCCCGAGTTCACTGTTGTCGATATACCAAATATGAGTAACTATCTGGGCTCACTTCGTCATAGCAAGGGATTGCCGGTCAGAGTCAGGATCGACCAATTGGCCCCTTGCTATGATCGATGAATCTGCCACAAATCTGCTGATTCTTGCCACGAAAATCCCAATTCTCGAACTTTTGACGGGCATGCTTACATAAGTTGACGGTGTCAGCTCGAAATTTCTTCCTTGCTTGGGCGACATGCGATGTCCTCGACCGAAGCACACAACGCATTGAAGCAATTTCTTTACGACAAGTATAGTTTCCAAAACGCATTTCACATCTATGTGTTTTTGAACCCGCTCAACAGCGCTACTGCGTCTAATGCGGGTTGGGTATGGCATGCGATATTTATTGTCGACCAGCGCACTGATCTCTTTGCCAGACCCAGGAAGATGGCCGAGTGAGTCATGGATAGCCACGATGAACAGGTGACTTAATTGTACCTTTTTGAACAGCTTTTTTCCAGGCCATGGCCTCTGTACGTGGTTTAGACCTTTCTATATACCTTCTCCTGATTCTCTTTGCAGCACAACGGCTTACACCGTATAATCAATATCATGCATTGGTCACAAGTATCGGCACATGCTGGAAACAACTGTGACACGCTTTCCTTTCAATGAGGGATACTGCCAATATTACGCGTTGGTTTGCCCCTTGCTCTTAAGCCCGCTTTGCGCTTACTCTTCACAGTACTTGTTGTCCGATTTTGTCGTCAAGAGAGTATGCTGGTAACCCGAGTCAAGTGAGTGGTCCTGATAGTTATTTCACGTTTGACGCTGATCAAGATAATGCAGTACTCTCTTTCCTGAGGTACTCCAAAACCTCATGAGCTTGCCAATACAATCGAAAGCTGCATCACTGTTGTCATGACCAATCAGAGTTTCGGAGATCCTGGATCGGCGACGAGCCACCCTCAGATCGGCGCTCAAATATTTGCCTCTATAACTGGTGTCTTGGACGAGTATGTTGACTTTAATCTTCACTGTGGCAGCCATCTTGACGCTACGCTTACAGGTGCCTGGTGCGATACAAGAACCCTGTGACGTTGTACCCACCTCTTGTCCCTCTGGTCACAAATCTTCACGTGTGGTTCGACCAGTGGTCTGGTGGGGTTCTCTCGTCTCCACCGACATTTGGCAATCCCTTCCAAAACATCCAAGGGTCGGTTCGTGATCTCCTCGTTAGCTCCTTCAAGCAAAAAGTGATCCGTCTGGAGTCTATCGTTAACCGCGAACTTGAAAAGGAAACACGTTCGAGTTCCCGCAAGAATGCACTTGGCGGTCGAGACGGACCCTCAAACTAGGGTCTCCTTGCTGCGCCGCACAGTACCTACGATCCTCCAGGAGACCTCCGGCCGGAGGGGCCACGGCACGACAATGATTTTATTGACATATATGATATTCGGGTTGTTCCAACCCATCAAGAATTGTTGTGCCAAGCTCAGTCGTTCCTACCGGCTAGCTTATTCGATGCACCACACCTATTGGACGTCCAGTATCGTCTGCTGAGGGAGGAGCTCACGTAAGTGTTGTGGTTATCATTTGCTTGCACGGCAACCAACGTTTGGATCGCAGCGCGCCCCTGCGGAAGGCGGTGCAGTTCATACAAGATGATCTCAGCGATGTTCAGCGCAAGACAAAATTGGGCGAGATTCTCAAGAAAGGGTGGAGCACGTGCTGCGTTCTGGAAGGGAATGAGTGGCAAGCGCCTCGTCCAAGGCGGGCTCGACGCTTTTGCCCGGAGAAGTGGTACGGGCGTATCCGTCCATCTTGGCACCAGAGCCAGTTCACTCAAAGAATTGATCGAACACGTTCAAGGCAACGCAAGTCGCGTCAAGCTCCGGGTCGTCTTCTTTGACAGTAACATCGAACTGTGCATCCTTTCCGAGCTGAGGACTGGACGTTCTTCCTTCGATGGCGTCAAGGTACTCGTCGAGTCGCCAGTCTTGTTCGAAGCTATCCGTCCATTCCTTGAAGCCCTTAAAACAGAACCCGAGATTATCCCTTTCTCGTGTTATCTCGTCTCTCACCCATCCGATTACTTCAGTACTTGTTCCATCGATCCTGCAATGTATTCGTGGATTCCAGGCTTTGCCTTTCAGTTGTCGCCCCTGTTTAATCCAGAAGCCAAGGCAGATGATTTGCAGATGAGCGTATTTGATCGGGGCTCGGTGGACCGTGCACGCATCGAGTTGTGTCGGTCCAGTCGTCTTGATCCCGGTCAGGCTGACACTGTCGTCGCCGCACTGTGAAGAGAGCTTGTGTTGATCCAATGGTGAGTCAGGCATCTCGTGTAGTATCAAGTTAGCCATTGATGTCATCTTTAGACCTCCTGGCACTGGAAAGGTGACGTTTTCAAGTCGCCAATACGCCGTGTTTGCTGATACCTATCCAATTTCAGAGCTATACGGGCGTTGAACTCCTGCGCGTGCTCATCGCGAATCATATCGGGCCCATCCTCATGATCGCGTTCACCAACCATGCGTTAGACGATATGTTATGCTCTGTCCTTGATGGGGGCATCGCCACAGACATGATTCGCTTGGGTTCTCGTACGTCGGATGAACGCATTTCTCAATACTCGATCGAGACACGGGAGATGGTTGCTGGACAAACCCGTCTTGACGGTGCCTCCAGTTCCAAGTTTCGTGAACTCGAGGATGTGGGAACGGAGATTACCAAGCTGATCAATTGCATGAACAAGGTTGACCTCGAGTCCGATTCGTCCGAAATCGTCAAGTATCTCGAATTATTCCACCCCGAACACTACCTTTTCATGACCGAGCCACACCATTGGGTTGAGGCCGCCAAGGACCTTTCCCAGGATGAATCCGAATCTGGAGAAAAGTGGCAAAAGCAAGGTCGTAGGGGCAAGGCCGTCACCGAGGACACATCCATGTACGCATTCTGGAAGAATTGCGGCGGTTTGGCGTTTTTGGACATTGTCATCAATCCAATTGTTCCGCACGTCCCGCAGAGCAATAACTTGAACTCGCCCGCGGATCCTGGTGAACCCGGTCCTTCTAGTCGTTCCAACTGCTTCGTGATCCTGGAAGCCGAGTCCATAGCGAATTAAGAGGATGAAGAAGACTCGGGAGAAAGCAAGGAGGAAGAGGAAGACAAGAAGAGCATCGAATTCCCAGAGAAGATATGGATGAACGCGGACTTTACGGACAAGCCAGACCCCAACGCCAGTCCGCAGGCAGAGGAAGCAAAAGCACTCGCTTTGCTGCCTGAACCGTCTGAGTCTACCTCATCTGATTCTGAAGCGAAGACGGCAGAACCTTACCCTTCCTATGTCAACGATGCAACAGGGTTTTTCGCGGTGCTTGGGGAGGATGGTGTCCTTGCGGCGCCTCTTCGCGATCGGACGTTGGAGACACTTCTAGACGACGTCGAGGTCTGGGAGATGAGTCAACACGAATGTCAGAAAGTCCACGCGTTTTGGGTCGAAGAGACGCGAACGCACGTGCAGAAAAACCAACAAGACGAGTTTGATAGGCTCAGGAAGAAGCACGCCAAAAAGGTTCAGGAGTACAATAAGATCAAGGAAGAGGTTAGTTACGTGGGACCTGTCAGGGTTTCTCGACTGAACGCATGTACATGCAGGTCCGACGCAATTTGTTGAAGGACATCAAAACTATCGGGTGCACTACGACAGGTACATGAACTTCGCCGAGACACATGGTTCAGCTTCTGATCCTCTCTCTACAGACGCGACCAGGCTCGGAACGCTTCTCAAGGTGTGCCATTCTATTCACTATCTTGTCTTTGATGTTGACCCTGCGTACCAGTTACTCTCTCCCAAGGTACTAATGGTCGAGGAGGCCAGCCAAGTGCTCGAGGCCCACGTGTCGGGAAGCCTGGTCCCGTCGGTAGAGCATCTCATTCTCATCCGGGACCTTCTCTAGCTGCGACCGACACTGAACAATTTCGGTATGTTATGTCATGTCGTGTATGTGCTTTGAGTGATCTTTGTTTCCCAGCTCTGTCGATGGATCACCCACGCGGGAGCAAGCTGTACTGATTTGACATGTCGCTCATCGAGCGCCTATCGACGTCTGGTTTGCCTATGTCCCGAATCGAGGTGCAGCGCCGAATGCATCCTACAATATCGAGTCTGATCAGGTATGTGTTTCAGCCCTTTCGAGACCTGGCTCAGTTGCTTAAAAACGAATAGGAACACGCTCTACTAGGGCCTGCAAGACCACAAAACTGTGAAATCCTACCCCGACGTTCGGGGTATGGTGAGAAACCTTTATCACCCACAGCCATAAGGAGAACGGTGGAATGGATGATACGGCGAGTAAATACAACACATCTGAGGTGAGGAAACAGTCCGTTTCTTGAAGGACAAGCTCCAAAGAGGGACTCACGCCACGCATTCAAGGTCGAGATGATCTGAGACCTCGTACTCTACCTTCTTCGGTAGGTTATTAGGCAATTACTTTGAATTTTCACAAGCTTGCCTTTGTCCTAGATAAGGTTGTTACTCTACGGAAGGCGACATCGTCATCCTGTGTGCCTATTTGGGTCAACTTGCCCGACTGAGAGATGCGCTGGCCTCTGAGGTCGCTGTTGTCATCGATGAGCGAGATCAGGCCGCTCTCGATGATCGCGAAGGTGACCAGGAAGACGCCGGTGACACCTGGTTTGGTGGATCCACCCAGCACGTCAAAGTGACAAGCTAAGTATGTCGTATTCGCCCACGAGTGTTGCAGTTCGCGTCTGATGACGCCATCTTTGCAGGTCAGGTTGCGGACAGTCGATCACTTTCAAGGAGGAAGGAAAGGTAGGCGACTGTCATGTGCATTTGGTCGTACTGGCTTAAGGTAACGCAGATTGACATCCTTTCCCTGGTTCGATACTCCGATGGCGATGACGATAAGTTGGAGATACCAACCATTTCTCAGCATACACGGGTCAACACTGGATTCCTCAAGGTACGTGGTGAAATACGGTCTGCAAACGTGCCAGCTGACTTGGTCATTCTGCTGTCCGGTCTGAAAATCGTATCAACGGTAGGCTGTATATGTTCCCGAGTGCTTACTGACTTGCTCCCTTTCTTGCAGTGGCGTTATCCCGAGCTCGAGAGGGTCCTTATATCTTCGGAACGGCTGAGAACTTGTCGGCAAAGAGCAGAATGTGGTGTTCTGTCATCGAGGAACTAGATGCGCAGGATTCTTTGGGTACAGCTTTGCCCGTGGCTTGTCACCGACATCGCGAAAAAATAGAGTATGTTTTGAAACCCGGTCAGCTTTCACGGATCGCACCAGACAGTAGGTGCCCAAATTCTCTTCCCTATTGTTGGCTCATGTTCGCAGGTGGCTGTATGGAGCAGTGTGATACATTGCTGAAATGTGGACATCTTTGCCCATTCAAGGTATGAGCTGTAATGTCCCTTCTGTTGATTCTCCTTACATAATTGGTCGATTTCAGTGTCATTGCGATGACTCCAACAATGTCACTGTGATTTGTACCAAACTGTGTCGAAGACTCTGTCCTCGGGGCCACTCATGCAAAAAAGACTGCAACACGCCATGCGGAGACTGTCTCTTCCCAGTTCCGAGCGTACAACTGCCGTGCGGGCATGTCAAGAATCCAGTCTCATGGTACGCAGAAGGGATTGGCTCTACTGTTCTGCTTGGCTGACCGTACGACATTTAGCTTCCAGCTCGACATGCTCGAAGGTGTTTGCTGCAATGAAGTGGAGAAACAGCTGCCGGACTGTGAGCATCGAACCAAGATGCCTTGCTCTCAAGACCCGGAGGACTATCGCCGCCAGGTCCGGTGTGCAGATTTGATGACCTGCTGTGGCAAGAGCTGCAACGCGACTGCGATGCCTGTCAGTCGCTCAATGAGGCGCTGGCTGATGAAAGCACCACCAAGAGGACCAAGCACACTGCCCACCCGTGCCAGAAACGGCTCTATTGTGAACATGCTTGTCAGGAGCCATGCTCTGAGGGCCACGAGCATACCATGCGTTGCAGTCTCAAATGCAGGCAGGTCTGCCCTCATGCACAATGCAAGCGACCGTGCTCTGTTCCCTGCGTGCCTTGCAAGCAACTATGCATTTGGTAAACACGCCATCTCGGCCTACTCCCAGATGCTAGCCGACTTGCGGGCCCGTATCTTCGAGCCCACTAGTGATGGCCGCTGAAAAGTTATTGTAGCCATGAATATTGCAGAAACATCTCTGACAGGTGGGGTCTCCATCTTCTTTACGTCTGCCAGGTGCTTATAAAATTTCAAAGTTGATGGTATTCTGTATGTCGTTGACTTAGGGTACTCCAAGCTGAAGGTATATAACCTGAAAGTCAGCATGGATGCTCTTCAGATCATCCCTGTGAGCCAGGCGAACGCAAATCAACGCACGGGTCGTGCTGGCCGAACAGGCAGCGGGTAAGTCAATCATGAGTAGATAGTAGATTGGCTGAATCATGTTCTGATAACTGCATAGTTTTTGCTACCACTTGTACACAGGGATGGCCTATCAAAACGAAATGTTCCCCAACACCATACCTGATATACAGCGGACAAACCCCGCCAATACCGGCGTGTTGTTACTCGACTCGTTGGGCGCAATTGAATGTCTGATTTTCCTATGGAACCATTGCTATGACGAATCTGCCGGTCACCGGGCATTTACATAATATCTGTACCCCCAACGTGCAAGTGGTCATTGGTTAGCGATATCCACTGGTGTTCGTGTCCACTCTATGACCAGCTTTCCTCACAGACCCTCACCTCGAGCGTCTCCTTCTCCACTGTGTCGGAAATCCGTCAACACCGTATGCGACCTCGCCAATAACGCCATGACGCGGGGCAGGCCGTGGCACGCCTTGCAAGCATAGGCGTTCAACACGACGCAGACCGCAGAACCAGGCTTTCGTGAACGCGCGTTCCGGGTGTTTTCCGGCTGCCCGAACCTCGTCATTGATCTACAAACCGACGCCGTTCTCTCCGTCTTTCAAAAGAGGTTGCAGGATTTGCAGAGTGTCGACGTACGTCCCCGTAATGTGGTCGCTCGCTCATCATACATCACATCTGACCGTCTTAATCGTACGTAGGTCCAACTCGCCACGTTGAGAGCGTGTGTCGAATCTCACAGGCTCGGACGCCCACAGCTCACAGTCCTTGTCGTTGCTCTACTCGATGCTTGACACGCTTCCCTCGCTCTCAAACGTGCATCTCAAGACATTCTTGAGCTCGCTGACGCCGCACTGTTTTTCGAATCCGACACTCTTCGCACCACATCTTCCCGCACTCTTGTCTGTCTTGCGAGCATTGATCATGCCCACTACCGACTCGGGGCCTACACCGACAGTGGCGAAGCCGTTCCCTGCTACGAGCACGTCGTTTGCTTTCCCGCCCGGCCACCCAATACATCAGAGCAAGGAAGGAGATGCCGAGGCCGCCGAAGATGAAGAAAGGCGATAGGTCCAGAGAGCAGCGCTCGAGCTGATGATTACGCTGAGCGAAGCGAAACCCTCAATAGCGAAGCGTGCTGAAGGATGGACGCCCGCCACTGTACGCACCTGTCTAGAGGGTAAGGAAGAGTTGTCCGAGGAAGGGCTGGAAGAGTGGCTGGAAGCAGATGTGCGTCTTATCCCTCTTCTGGGCGCTTCGGATTGACCCATGTCTAGAAAGCCTTCCGAAGAGTTTCAGGACGAGAGTTATCCGCAAGTTTACGAACAGTCTCTTGATCGTCTCGCGTGCTCTCGGAAGGAAGGAGGTCCTCCCACCTGCTTTCCAATACATTCCATCGATGCCTGCAAGTTGCGATTGGCGATTGCAGCATGTAGGTCTGACGGCCATCGCCGCCATAGGTGAAGGAACCAGCAATGTACGCCTTCCGTTCTCCTTGGTTTCTTCGACTCATATGCCTCAGTTAGATATACGTGATGCAGCTCGAGCTCGGCAAAGTCGTAGAGTGAGGCATCCACATCTCTTCCGCATTAGCACATCTGAAACGGAGGGATACCCGACAGCCTGGTGAGTCCCATGTTCAAAGACGTTTATTCTTGTGTTCGTTATGCTGCATGTCAGTGCCTGTATGCGTCCCCTTTCTCCGACAGGTAACGAGAACCTAGGGGCCAACTGTGTACAAACCTGGAGGTGAGTTGCTGCACTGTCAGCACTGGGAAGACTCTAGGAAGTCATTCATGATGGTTACCATCGACAATTCTTTGCAGCGTTGATATCGATGCTCGAGGCCCCAGAACCTCAGTAAATGAGTTGACGCTATTTGAAATGAACGCAACTAACTCGTCTCTGACAGCATTCATGCTCATGTGGCTGCCGCACTGATTACAGTAACTTTTGGGAAGGTGTTGAACGGGAGGTGCTACCTCGACCCCATCGTCGAATGACTACTCAAGCTGTTCAATCCGGGTGCCGAATCGGGCAAACCAGTCAAGGGATATGTTCAAGAACAGGCTATCATGGCATTGGTTATGGTCGCCGATGCGGGTGAGGTCGCGTTTGTCAAGGTATGTCCATGCCAACAGCGTCCTGTTTGCCCCTCATTTTGGGCCTTGTAGCATTATGGGACGATCATGCCCCTCCTGCTTAATGTGCTCCGAAACGCGAATGATCCAGGCTATCACAAGTTGCAGGTCAAGGCCATTGAATGTGCTGGGTTCGTTGGTATGTGCCCTGACCGCCTGATGTCAGATGACTCCTCACTGCCCCCGTAGTAATGGCAGTTGGATGCAACGTCTTCTGACCGGAATTCAAACCGTTATTGCCAGTGGTCATGCCCCCACTGCTCAACGCGGCGAGCACCAAGGCAGGGGTGTCTATCTATGGTAAGCCCCCCATGGTTGCTGTTCACACGTGTGCTCAAATCAT
>JBBPMA010000093.1:28064-43777 GCA_038090075.1 Xanthoconium purpureum
CGACCGGAATTCAAACCGTTATTGCCAGTGGTCATGCCCCCACTGCTCAACGCGGCGAGCACCAAGGCAGGGGTGTCTATCTATGGTAAGCCCCCCATGGTTGCTGTTCACACGTGTGCTCAAATCATTTTTGCTTCGGCGTGGCAGATGGAGAAGACACGTACGACCGCGAGGGCCAGGGAAGACGTTGCCCTGCACTGCAATTTTACTTTCACAAAGAGGTGAGGGAGGGGATGTGTAGGTGTACTCTGTCCCCTTTGGGCTAGTATGACTGGGACTAATGATGACAGACTCGTCCCCTTCACCCTACCCATGATCACCACCTCGCTCTCCAAATAGATGTACTGCACCCAGATCGAGACCAACTCATTGTTTATCGCGTCATTGTACAAGGCTGTGGTGGACACGCTGTGCATCGTTGGCGTGCACGCGCTCACTCCCGAGCTGACCAATGGGCTGATGGACGGAACCAAATACCGGTTGTAGAATATGGCTGAGAAGCGGAGGTGGCGGGACCGCTTGTCAGTCAGTCGCTAAACTCGTTCGTGTTGCGAGGTGCATCATGACAGATATTTTCTTCCCTCCAGACTTGAGTGATCGATACAGTCGACCTCTACTCTTCCTCCGTAACCACCTGCCCTACATTTCCTGGTTCATTATCGGTGAAAACATCTTTCAAACTTCAATCCAACTTTTTTTCCCTACCGCTCCAAGGCCCGGCCCGAAGACATTCAAGTCGGTGTGTTGTCTTGGGCAATGTCGGACCTATTTTGGGAGTCGGAAGCGCGGGTGATTGAGCAAGGTCGATAGATGCCCTCACCTTCCTCCTCGCTCCCACCACCACTGCTCGAGCCTCTCAGCCCTACTGCTCTTCACGTGTACTCTCCACAGAATGTTGACAGAAAACACAAGTACTGACTTCGAAAACCTCCAAGAGAAATTCAGTCGCTTCAGGATCCTCATCATCGGCCAGGCCAACTCTGGCAAAACGACGATCCTCCGTGCGATCTGTAACTCGACGGAAGACCCAGAGATCTACGATGGTGAGGGGAGAAAGGTATGTCGCCATGATTATACGGTCGGTTGAGTGGATGCTAAGCCACGCGATTAAACCAATCTCTCCCAGGTTGAGGGATCCATGGAGGTATGTCCCACTCCACCTCAGCTTGGAGACAACGTGCTTGCGAGTCATACTCAAACCATCTCAGCGCGGAATGGACAACATCGAGAACGAGTTGGTTTTCCGCAGCAACAACAAGTTCGTCTTTCACAACTCAGAAGGCTTCGAGGCTGGTCATGAGGACGAATTCGTGGAGGTCAAGGAGTTCATTGCAGATAGGGCAAACACTACCTTTCTCAAGAAACACATTCATGCTGACTGATGGAGTTGTGGTATTGTACATCGACTGATGTGTTCTGTCGGACAGGTACTGTATCTCCATGGAGAAGATTGACTGAGCAATCCAACGCACTGAAGAAAGACTCTTTGGAGAATGTGACCCTGGGAATAGTGAGCTTGATTCACTGTGTTTTCTTGAGCTCATGGTCCCATCAGTTCCAGTTGTGGTGTTGTTCACCAAATTCGATGCGTTGCAGTCATTGGCACTCGCAAAGCTGGCAGCGGCCAATCTAAAGGGAAAGGTGGTTAAAAGCTAAGCCACTTGTGGGGGAGATTTTCAGTGAGGCCAACATATTGGGTTGTCTTTCCAGGATGACTTATCCCACAAAGTCAAGTATTAGGATTCAATGTCAGTCTTGTGTTTTCCTCTACTTGCTAGATTGTATCATTCACTATATGTTAGGCATGCACAAGTCAAATGAGGTATCCAATGAGTTGCTAGAAGTCATTGGTCTAATACATCTCATTTGAGTAAAGCTTAATCCTGACCACAGAATACATTGCTAAGACAGCAACTCCTGAATATAATGAAATTCAAAGAAAACTGTACAAGCTTTCATATTGGTTTCCACATGTCAGGGTGAGATATGATGTTTTAAGTTCTAAACTCAGTGTCCTCATGGCTTTGTGTCCACTCTGCATCCTGCTCTGGCACTCATAGTTGGTGAGTTGTGTATCCTGGTGTGTTGGTGACTGGAATGGTGCTCATGGTTTCATGCCTATTCTGCATCCTGCTCTGGCACTTATATTTTGTGAGTTGTACATTCTGACATGTTGGTGACCGAAATGGTGCTCATGGTTTTGTGTCCATTCTGCACCCTGCTTTTGCACTCATAGCAGGTGAGTTGTGCATTTTGGCATGTTGGTGACTGGAATGGTGCTTATGGTTTTATGTCTATTCTGCATCCTGCTCTGGCACATGTGGTTTGTAAGTAGTACATTCTGGCATGATTGGAATGGTGCTCATGATTGCATGCCCATTCTCCATTCTTTTCTGGCTATTATAGAGGATGAATTATGCATTTTACCTCATATCACATGAACGTTGTTCATTGGAGGAGGAGGATGGGGGTATGGAGAAGTAATTTTGATCTATATAGTTGTTGGTTGTTGTGATGCATTATAGTGGTGTTTGACATAGTACTACATTGGTCTCTGTAGCATATTTGTAGCAATGCTATATTGGCTACCATAGTTTGAAGTGTGAACTTGGTAACTCAAAAGGAGGGGAAGACTATGGGGTCTACAGGTACTATAAAGACTACAATATGCTATACTGTACCTTGTTTCTTTTCAGATGCAAGGATGGTTGAGATGGAACATAAGCATAGCTTGAAGAAATAGGATTATGAAGAAGCCAAAGCTACTATCGACCATTGGAACAAAACAATCTGTCTTCCCTAAGTGAACCTATCAAAGACCAAAGATTCACTGCCTCCCAAACCCGCTCCTCTGGAGTACCATCAATGGCTTGACGTTCAGCTGCTGATAAATCTTTGGCACATTGAAACTGATACCGATGCCATCTGATAAGGCCACCTGGAATATATTGTGTCATAGAGACTCGTTTGGCATCAGCAGGCAGCCATGTGTTTCCATGACGGATGGTACTAGAGGGAATGAGGATGGTGGATCCAGGAGGAAACTCTATGACTAGTTCAAGGTCATAGAGCACCAAATGTCCACCAACCTTTGGATCAAACCTTCCACCAGCCCATATGGAACACCAGCCATAAGGAAGGTTTTGACAGTCCACATGGTCTAATGTTACAACCCGGGGCCCTAGATTGAATGTGGCTGCTGGAAAAACACTTTGCTGATAATTTCTTCTAAGATGGGGATGGTGATCATAGATTGCCTCAAGGGAATCTGCAACAGAATAGTATAGCTTAGGGGCATAGAATGCTAGTGTGCCTAGCAAATTTATCAATAGGTAAGCAATAAAAATAATGAGGTAGCTTACTGCTAGCAAACCCCATAAGCCTTTGAATGAAAGGGTTATCAAGCAGGGTTTGTCCAACCTGTGCATGCCCTTTTGTAGGGCTTGCTATATTGGTTGGCTCCTGTAAAAGGCATTAATAGAAGACTAAGACAGTTGCTAAAATTTCTACCTGCTGTCCACCACCATGGGAAATTCCCACATGGATATGTTGGTAATTCCCTCTGCGACTAGGTTTGACAGGCTGAAGCTTGGTCTCTGCATCCAACATAGCCTCTGTGGCATTTGTACATGCAGCTTCATAGTTGGGATCATTTTGGGGACGGCCAGCAAGAACTGCAAATATGCGACCCTCTTGATCTACCAATGCAATGGAGGTCCTGACAAAGTTTCAATAAAGCTATCATCTAAAGATAAATACTTACACCCCATCCCATTCCAATAGCCTAAATCCCTGATCAAGTAGGTTGCCCAATGTAGGCTCTTGTGAACTCAGCTGGGGCTGTCGTAGACCAACATATGCACCTTTTGCAGCAGGCAGGCTGGCAGCACGGAGATGGAACCCCTCAGCAGGGGGGGTTGGATGATTGCGGCTAACAGACTCCTGCACTTTATACTGGTTAGGTTTAATATTATGACGCTCAGCTCTGCGCTTCTCTGCTCGTTTTTCTCGCTTTCTGCTCTTTCGAGTACTTTCATCAGCATTTATAGCTGAGGCCTGTGCAGCTGAGATGATGGGAAATTCAGGATCTGACATGATATGTGCTTTTTCATAAGCAACAGCATTGAAAGTTAGACATTGTACCCACAAAAGCCCTCCTCAATAACCATCTTCTCCTCTGAATTCCACCCTTCATTTATGTGAAGCACTGGCCTCAGCATGTCAGCAGCATGAACACCTGTACAAACCAGCTTCTGAGCAGAAGTGGACTTAGCTGGTTCATCAACAGCTGTGCCCTGCAACTGAGCAGAGGGCAAAGGCTGTGAATGGCTGAAATATGGTTGGAAATGCCCTCTAGGGTATAGCTATGGCATGTCTATGTCAAGCCCTAGGGAGACATGGAAACCAGGGGAGTGGTGCTTACATGCTGGGTCGAAGGGGTAACTGCCATTTGTAGAATCTGCAGGGCCATAATCAGCTCTGTATCAGGCGAGAGCAGCTGAAAAAGCCATCATCTTGTTACTCGCTGGGTTCATCACAGAAGCCTGTTGCATCCAGCACAAGCTCGACCGCCTGGTTAGACGTTCTGAGCAGTACCTTCAGCACAACACCCCTGCTATCCAGCAAGGGGCTGGCAGCCTGTAACTCACTGGGTTCACCACTGGAGCCTGTTGCATCCAGCACGAGCTCGACCGCCTGGTTAGACGTTCTGAGCAGTGCCTTCAGCACAACACCCAGGTGAAAAGTGAACCACACAGCACGACATCCAACCTGGCACTTTGAGTGCCACGGTTAGGGTTTACTATGACAAGGGATTGCCTACCTGTATCTGCGCCTGGTCGAGGTAGTGCTGTGTCAAAAAGAGTGTGACGCACTTGAAGGCTTGCAGCGTGCACACAAATCCCAATGACAACAAACAGCTTTACATACAACAGGTTGTCAATGGCTTTAGGTCAGGTAGGCCACCCTCTTCGCCCGGCAGCTCAAATGTTCAGAAAAGTATACTGCCAGCATACTCTCGCCATCCGCCATCGCACGTTTGTCCACTTTACAACTGTGCCTTAATCTCATGATCGCGTTCTCACCCATGTCTTTGGTAAAACAGCAAAGAAGGAATGTAGCTACAATAGCGTCAAAGCCTCCTCCAGTGCTTGGGACACCAACTTGATCGCCGCGTCCACGGTATGTATCATCATCCACTTTGAGAGCGACGGTCAACCGATCTTTGCGCAGCGATACATTGGTATATATTGGTCTGCATCCAGCGGTGGTGCTTTTGCCATACACCTTCTTCCGTCCCCATTCAGTCCAAGCGTACACGACATGCCCTCCAGGCTCCCCGACATCATTCCTCTCGCCCACACCCACACTGCAGGTGTTTTCAGGCCTGGTCGTCCATCTCCTGCCCCTGCCGTGTCCATTCAAGCGCAGTGGCTTCGCTCCGGCCTACGTGTTTTACCCCTTCAGCAGCACACTCTTCATCCAAAATGGCGTCAGCTGGTGGAAGCGCCAATCAACGCCTGGAGTCTTTAGCCAGGTCATCGGAGATGTATAATCCCCCAAACGCCAACATACACACCATCGTAAAGGCTTAAATTGTCTTCCTTCTCTCGACACTCACGGAAGACAATCTCGAGAGGAACCAGCTCGAAATACCCTTCGTACGTCCTCTCTTTCATTATCCGTTTTTTGCTCAGTCCCTGCCACAGCTCTCGAAGCAGCACGGTCTTGACACCTACCTCCACTTCATCCGTTGCCTCATCGTCCACTCCCAAGGCCGCCTCGCTTTGGCTGCCCCTCCCTCTGCGTTTGACTCCTCTACCACCCTGACCTTCCGTCTCCTTGTCCAGGAAACTCAGCGTCTCGCGCATGACCTTTTTCTCGCAGACCGATTCCGGGACGGCACAGACAAGGGCGAAGGGGACGCTTTCAGGCACTTCGATCTCCTTCGATTTGTAGACCGTGTCTCTCTCAGGCCGCTTGAGAGACTCGTCCTGGCTTCGTCCATTGTAGCTGGCTCTTTGGGAGCCGGCCATGCGAGCTGCGGCCCTCATACGTGTCGATTTCGAAAATGCCGTACTCTCTCTCTGCCAACATCCTTCCTTTGACCACGCTGATTTTTCCTCTCAGCAGATTGCAAAACTCATGTCAAACCTGTTGTCTGACTCCAATTCAGAAACTCCCGTGTTGAATGCTACTCAGCGTCAGGCCCTCATCGCAGCAGCGCAAGCCAAGTACGGACCGGAGATAGCGACTCCTATCTTGCAGCGCATCTTCCGCACATTGAGGTATGCTACTTGATGCGTGGCCTTCATATCTCGTGCACGACTAATAGGGTCCAATCATGCAGTCTCCCTCCTGGTGCATCCCTCGTCCAGATCTTGATCCAACTCGGCCCTGAAATTACCAGTGATGCAGATACAGTTTGCGCGTTCCTTCCTCGGTTCGGCATCTCTGATGCCAATCCGCCGCGGGATGGCGTATGTGCTGCTGCGCGACAAGCGCAGGGCCGGACGAGACCGTAAGCATTACCACGTTACGCCAGTACTTGAGCTGACGATGTCTAATCGCAGAGTTTGAGGAATAAGAGCGCGATGCAAAGCTGGCTGCCATGGGTGTAAATGGTTATTCTCATTCTGTTAGCAACATTTTCGCTCACTCAGAATTTAGCCTAGGAACAAGATGTCGCCCAACATGCTTTCGTCGGCGGGCTACTTGGAAAACAATCCTTTTGAAGCTGAATTCAATGGTGACTATGACGACGACGACATCTCAAACTGTCCTACCGACGGTGAAATCGATAACAACTCCTCCCTCCCCGAACAGCTCTCCGAACAACACAACCTTGCATCCTGCGCCAATGCGGGATGCCTGCTGTTAAAGAAAAGAAACAGCATCAGACAAAATGGCACTTCGGTATCCGGAGCCGATTGCTACCGATGGAGGTGATGCTGGGGATATATTACCCAAACTTGAATGTGCAACATAGACTATGGGCCTAATAGCGTCGCGTCTGCTCTCGATGATCCCAGTTAGACGTGTGTGTTTAGTCACGTCCAGGCGCTCCCCACCTCATCAACACCAACCCAACCTCAGCCGCATCCTCAACAACCGCCGCTTCTCTTGAGCCTGTCGCAATATACCACCCTCTAACTTTCCTCCGTCGATATCTACTGTCTGGACGGTACACGCACACAACGGTCTTCTGATCAGATTGCAAAGAACGTCCATAACATCATATGAAGTGATAATTAGTTGTCGGCTGCGGAACGGAACGCCGCACATGCCAACGACGTTTTGGCAAACGAGGGCCAGATATCGAATAAAACGTCCTTGCAACGAATCAAAGTCCTATTGTCACCATGATTGGGGAGCTCTCCTTGACCAGTTTTCTGAAACGGCGCCCTATTCGTCGATTCCTTGGAAGGGCGAGTTCAAATGCCAGTAGCTTGAGGAGCGCGGGATTGTAAACCTCGAATTTTCGCAGCACCGCATGAAATGCGTGCTTGCCCAGCTTAACCAGGCATCACTTGAGCGATGATTGGGCATATGTGATAGGTGGAACTGACCAGAGGACATCAGCCTTGTGGACGTTGCATTTTCCTCCGTTTGCTCGAGAAACCTTATTTCTCGAACATTGCATGATTATTGCATACGTGTATTGAACCACTTGGCAGATGGTATCTTATTGAAACTGACATTAGACCCTCGAGAAGTGACGGGAGAGTACCATTAAAACGCACTATGCAGAAAGTTGGCATTTCTCGAAACATCCACACCCCAACTTTCTAGGTAGAAGTGCATTTTTGCTGCGGTGATGAGAAAGCTTCTGTAGGTGTTAGAATGCACAGTGTGAATACTGTTCAAACTAGTATCATTGTAGATAATGTGGCTCCTTGATTTTGCCAATCTTCGACGCTTATCAGTGACATTGGCGCTGGATACGGATGGGACTGACCATAACATCTTGTGAACAAAGTTAACTCCAGGATTACGGCCTTTATCCACCGTCAGTGAATCTTGGAGTGCTGCATAGAGCTTTTTCGTTATGCGGATTTCAAGCCGTTAATGGCTAGTTACCTGTGCCACTGTATCGCGTGTAATCTGCGAGAATCGAAAGATCTGTCATGTGAATCAATAGACCACACCAAGGAAAGACTGGAAGCGGTTACGGTCAGTGCCTACTCGGACAGAATCGGAACAGGGTACATTTATGTCCGGGAGGAACGACGTTCATGATTTGCACGTCGTAATTGAAGTTGGTCAACGTCTTCTCTTGCGATATCATGCAACCATACTCCGGGTGACCTGCGATCATCGTGTCTAAAAAGGACTTTGCCTTCTGCGGGCACATAGTTACGAAGAGGTAATCGTCAATCAATTTAAGGAGCATCTGAATGACATGTTATGGATCAACGGCTCGAAGAGGAATGCGGTGTAGTCACAACTTACATTTTGTGCGTCATCCGAGACACCAAACTCGCCCAGCTTCCTGCTCTCCAGGTCTCCATAACAATAGGAACACATCAGCGCAAAGAGTACGGATCCCTGAGGGATACCCACGACCTGGCGATAATATCGTTGACCGATCTATATAGTCCCTTATTAGAAATGAATCGTCTGCAAAGTTTCAGCTCACCTTGACAATGTTTTCATTAATGTGCTCTTCCAGGAGCTGCATCGCCGTCCACCGGCTCTCCGAGTTATAATTCACCTATCAGAGGTTTGTACTATGAGATCAAGTTCGGATCTGATTAGGCGCGATGCTGAATACCTGATCAACAAAAATTGTGTCACGCAACGCATTTGCCAAGTCACGAGCGTAAGCTACGAAATCGGGGTGCTCATCTGTGAAAACAGTTAAGTCGGAGTAACTGGGATTGCGGAGATTGAAGGACCTTTGGGGTATGCTTTCTGAATATATGACCGTTTCGTCTTGCCGGCGACTGGGGTTATCTGTCCATACTTCTGGATAAGGTAGGCATCCTTAGGGCACCGTCAGTTCTGAGTACGACTTGAGCAGCTCTATAGGTTACCTCAGATATTAGTTCCTTCAGGATCTTCAACAGAGTGGATTGGTCAATTGTGTTGAAACAGGCCTGAACGTCAACCTTCATTGAAAGTATAACCTGGGCCTACTTCTTTTAATTCGAGCATCGCATTTCAATGAATTACTTACACCTGAAGGACGATCTTTTGACAATCTCGCTTTGTACGCCTTCAGCCGTGCATATATCTCGTTCGGTCCAAACACAGAGGCCCCAAGCAGGTCCGGTCGATGTTGCTGGGGAAGATGCAATGACTGAAGCTCTTGCCAACTTTATTATAACACTTACCTTCTCATAGGTCAATATCTGAAAAGTTGTCCGAAGAACCTGATTGATGGACTGTGCGCGCCCGAGGTTCGGGGTCTATGAAATATAATGACCGGTCGTGTCAGTCTCGCACGATTGTCATTCTTCTGTATCTCACCTTGTTTTGGGGCATCCTACGTCTTAAGTTGACGATTGGTTGAACACCCGTTTCCTTCGGGAGAAGGCGGACGAAGGAGAACCCGACCCTGCATTGTCGGAGAATTTCTTCAGCCTCTTGCTGCAAAAATTGTTAGTAGATGCCAGAGTTAATCGGGTTGACAACCTTTTCTATTTCTTTAAAGGTCTTCTCGCTGAGCTGATCTATCAAAGGAGCACAGAGGGTCTTCCAATCATCTTGTCTGAAATACAGAACTTGATTGCGGAATGCAGAGGAATCGGTAACGTAGAATGTTGTCTGTGAAATATGATTTTGGATCACCTCTTTTGAAGCAGCACATACGTGTTTACTAGTGCGCTTACCTTGATCAACGGAATGACAAAAGAATCAAAAACCAAAACATAAATTCTTCCAACAACTCTCGGCGTTTCAGACTGTACGTCGCTGGTACTTGTCCATGATGAGACTTGGAGGCTCCCGGGGGGATAAGCCAGTCACAGTCAGTGGTGCTAAATCCTTGGAGGACGTGGTGGAGCGACAAAGTTTCAAATCGTCGAGCCACGATGAGCTCTTTAACATCTGCGCTGCACCATAAATTAAAGCTGCAGGGGTTATCGCAATACGTACAACTCTGTACTGGCTTAAAATTCCTCTGAGATCCCCAAAACTGCTTCGGAATCACAAGTTTTGTCACAAGCATGACGTAGCGAAAGAACCTACAGGGAGTATGAGTTTTGTCTTGGAGAGGGTTACTCCGTACGTACTTCAATGGGGTTGCAAGTAAATTCAATAAATCGGGGTTTCTGCATACCGTGCCTCTTGGCTTGGGAGATTCCTTGAGGGAGAATGGCGTTGAATCTGTGGATATATCGCCGTTGTATCTCGTAGGTTGAGATTCCAACCGAAGAGAGTGTTCAGAAACCATTTCCTGTTTCTGTCAGGGAACATCTGTTCTCGACGCAAGTTATACACACCAGGATGATACTGCTGTCCATCGTCTGTTTGTCGGATTGAACGATCTACGTGAAGTTGGCACTTAGGATGTTGAAACCGCTGAATATTAAGAAAGTTACCTTTGAGGGGCAGACTTTGTCACGCAATGGCTTGTAACCGCATTTGCCATGCCTCCAAATCATCTTTTCGATCAACGACAGAGCTTCCCTAAGACATTTTGGAGTTTTACAGCTTCCAAGAACCTGCTTTGCATGTCAAAGACCCATGCTATCTCATATCATAAACTCCTGCCTTGTGCCAGAATAATTTGGTTGTTGGTAGACTTATTTGCGGTTCGCAACAAACATAAAAACACTTGATAGGCGATACTGCGAAGGAAAGATGTATTTACTGAGATGACACGCATCCTTCGTGAGAGCACGAGGATCGGGATCCTGATACATAGCAGGATAAACACGAGGCTTCTTGAAGTGCGATGGGCACAGACAGTTCAAAACGTCTAGAGGGTATTGAGGTGGTGGATCCAACAAAAACAAAATGCTCACGATGGTGGGGCAACCCGACAATAATCCTAAAGGCATCGGGATCTCGAGATGGTCTGGCATCGAAGATGCACGTTCGCACGAAGTTTATGTCTGCGGCGGTGCGCCTTTTTGGTCGTGAGCAGGAGACATGGCTAAGAATTACACGGCATGACTTCACCTCTGAATAGATTGGCTCGGATTTCCTTTTGCTGGGGTTTTGACGGATGGTTGATGATTGTTCATTGCTGTCCTCACCAATTTAAGATGTTTCCGAGGTTGCAGCTGTTGCGGGGTCTCCGTTTTCCGCTTTTGCGCTTGATGGTGACCATCATCGAGGAACCCGCCGCCTGGCGGGAGTGAGACAATTCAGACGAATATCAGCGGCTCTCCCGTGAGTTGACACAGGCATCCGTTAGGCAGGGATATGAATAACGATGTCTTCAGAAGGGGATATAACATCGCATCGGCACCAATTCTGAGAACGCTTCAATCTCCGTTTGCTGTATAATTCAAAAGCATTACCTCTGCAACATGAGTTCCCACTCTGGTCCGTGCAAGGCTGTAACGACCGTGTTGATGAACCGATTGTATATCCCGGAAGATGATTCATAGAGTCGCTCATTATCTGGAGCCTACGCCAACCCTTAAAACGCGAGAAAAGACAACGCAGTGCAACTTACACGCTGATAACCCATGGCAATGATATTATTGGGTCTTGCCCTCAAGGCGAGAAATAATCGCTCATGAGCCTTCTGTATGACCTAATTGGACATTCTCATTTCTCGAGTGATGGTATAACGTATGTGCGGGAACTCACGTCTTGCATGCACATCAATGGCGCCACCGCGGCGAATGACGGACGCTCTGAGGCATCCGACTTGAGACCAACATAGGATGTTTTCAGCAAGTCGAGGTATGACTGTGGTTCATTGTGGGAAAGAATGAGAGATATCCCTGCATGCAGAGAGCCGGAGCTGCCACGACAAGGTTGGAGAATCTCGTGAAAGTATCTTTCCAGCGGGACTACTTACTTCATCGAAGTAGAGGTTCAGGATTGAATGGGTGAGAGAACGTCACGGCACGGTCGACATTTGGTGTGCCCCGGTTGGCTGTGTTGAGCTTGTCAATAAGATAGTACAGTACAGAGGCGCGATGCCACCATGGCACTGGCAGGGCAGATTCGTCATAGCAAGGGGCCGATTGGTCGATCCCGACTCCGACCGGCAACCCCTTGCCATGACGAATCTGCCGCCGAGTGTACTAGTGGACGTGGTACAACTCTCACATTGCAAGGGTTCACTAAGATGGGCTCTATTTCAGGCCCTTACTATGATGCCTTGCAAGTTGAGTCCCACTCTCAAGTCGTCATGGCACGCCTGGCCATCATAGCAATATCTGCAGTGGCTCGAATTCCTCAAGATAACAATGTAACGTATATCAAGGCAAGTTATCAACAAACAAGTCGTATAGTGCAGGGTCAAGTGCTGTTGGAGGCACGTGTCTGTGTCGCGGGCGTGTCCAAGTTAACTTCCATATGTGACTGACCGGGGAAACAAACTCCGCACCTCAAGTTGACAGAGGTATGGGTACGAACAACCTGGAGCTCATATGAGCTCGCCTCTTCTGTGATCGTCTGCAATTCCATCACTCTTGCTGCTCGATGACCTGTCGGTTCTCCGTTCATTTCCAGTTCCTGGTGCACATCGCTCATCCAAAGGTCAACGGATTGCCAAAACGAACGTTGCCGCAATGCGGCGAGTTGCCTGTCCACGGTATGATCGATATCATGTGTTGAGTAAGGCTTTGATTGAAACCCTCGCAGGTTTAGGATGGCTCGTTGTCCAGCAATAGTGAGTAAAGGGAAAGCAAACCTAGAAAGCACGACCCGGTAAGGATGTACACGGAATGTGGCTGATATGGTGGCACTCACACTACCTGCACAATGTATAGGGGGTTCTGCGGAACGACAAGACATTCATTGAGTTCACGAAATCATCAGTTTGAATTCTCACATGCACGAACGTAGACCTGACATTGCGCTAGTAAGAGAGCAAGAACAAGTAATATTATAAGGCGGGCTTACAAGGCTAGAACACCCAGTACGTCATGGAATACATTTACCTGTACACAATTAGGCGTGGATCATCTGGATCGAAGCTCAGTGGACTTTACCAAGTAAAATAGGACAGCTGGAGAATGAAACAGTTTCAATATCAAGTCAATCAAATGATGAAACATGCTCACCATCTCGTACAAGCAGACGTATCAGTGGTGAGTGCTGGAATTGTAACGACAAATCTCTGCAGAGCCTGTAAAGATGGTACGCTATCATGGCAGATATGCTGGTATCGAGCAATAACCTGCACTGCTCATCAGCGTCATATATGGTTGTTTTAATGAACAGGCACTTACGATATAAGAGCTCCCAACCACTGCGCAGTGTTGAGTTGTGCACACTTTGACAGCAGAGGCTGTGACACACTCACCACGTTCGCCACTATGAAATAGGTGTGGGGAACAATCAGCAATGCGAACAAAGATGACGCAGCCGCCTACCGGTTGCAGAGACAACGCAGACGCCGGTCTTATCCAGATACGAGAAATGGAAGTCTGATGCAACATTCAGTTATGAGCCACTCCATGGTGTAGGGCATGTTATTGTTACACACAAGCATCATGTTTAAACATAAGATAAGACGAGTACACGCTGTGCATTAGCACGTAGAGAACGTAAACAGACACCAGGGAGACAGCAACACGATAGCTGCACCTCCAGAGGGCCCTTGCACGTAACAAAAGCAAAGCTATTCAAGTGTGAGCGAGGATAGCTTGAAGTAGAGTCTCCAAGCTCACTGCGAGTTGTTTCCGATGAAAAGAGTACAAAGAGCGACTGAAACCACACAAATTTCTGACAAAACTGCAAGATGTTCAGGGCACGTGTGCGTATAAACATTGACAGAGGAGACGAATAGACGTACCTTTCGTGACCCATGACTCAGTATTCCTAACTCCTCAAGCAGGATGAAAGTCTGCCCGATCAAAGTTCCATAGCGGTTGAGTAGAAACAAGACTTTCACTCCGGACCATCAAGCACTCCAAATATAATCCATCTTTCAACAACTCAGAAATGTCCACTTCGTGGGGGAGGAAAACACGTACCTCAAGGTCAAGCATAAAAAGGTAATCAGAAATGAGAATGGTGTAGCCCGCCATAGCTAAAAACCTAAACCGTTTGTTTGATCAATGACACGGAGAACACGATTGTGAAGCAGTGTTACTCACTGACGGATCTCCAGTTCACTGAAGAACTGCTGTGGCAACACTGACATGGGAATGAGGGAAGCTGCCAAGCTGGGCAACCAGCATCCCAAATGACTATATATAATGAAATCTACGATGGGGATCACTCCAACTAGCGGCAAGGGCACCAATCAAAAGCAACCCTGACATAACCTCTGACATTCAGAACAAAGCCCAGAGTGTTGTGTCGCTTGTTACCACTCGGGACTTTTATCGGCTAAAAAACACCTGTACCTGCAATACCGTAAAGCAAGGACCCCCCAAACTGCTAAACACAGATAAACAAAAGAAAGAGAAAATCATTATCACCGCACAGTATAAGTATCGACCAACATTCTGCCCCGAAAACAAAACAGCTTCCCTCAGAGCCCTCCGACAACGCTCGCGTCCGTATCTTCTTCAACATCATCCTCCACATTACTCACATCCCCTTCAATGTCACTTGTCTGGCCATCCCTTTCTCGATTAGCCTCAACATCCTTGATATGCACACGGAGTGCACTTCGCATGAAGCTCTGACCACAGTGGTCACATTGTTCAAACAGGTTACCCAGTTCTACTTGACTTATCCCGAGCCCAGTCCTCAAGGAATCTAATGCATCCGTCTCGTGCTCACTGAACTCGGACGCAGTGGACGTCACTGACCTCGATGGCCCAGCAATTGGAGTTGACGGTGTTGTGTATCTGTCAGATGCCCTGCGACGTGGCAACTGATCAGATGAAGGTAGTGACGCTTGGTTAATGTATTTAGTTTAGTGCTTGTCAATAAAATTTTTATTTACTTACCTGAACGGCGGCGATATGGATGATACGGTGCACGACGATGCAGTGGCGAGCGCATGGCAAGTGGCTGCAATAGACCACTGCGAAGTTGGAGGATGCCAGGGTATATAGATGTATGGATACTGAAGTACCCTTTAACGAAGGGCGCAGGGTGGGACAGCAATGTTGGGTTGCGATCGACAAGGTTGCGCCATTGCGCGAGAATGCTAGCTATCTTTGGGACACCAGCTGAACAAGGGATCAGCGCGTGAATGGTATCAAAGGGAATACTTACACGATAAGGTGGGAATTTGCCTATAGTGGGATTCAAACATTGTCATCGCATGTATCTTTGTCAAATCAACTAGAAACAAGATGAGTAGATAATCAAGACGCGGAAAAGGATTACTTACGATAGAACCCACACCGACTGTCGACATGGTGGCAGCGTACCACCGTGTGTCTGCAAGGAACTCGTCAACAAATCGGGCGGGCACTGGCTGACTTGATACGAGCGCACAGAAACACTCTATCACAAGTCCACGCCGCTCCAGCCAGCCAAAAAGGCCGGATTGAACGATGCGAGCGGCGAGTAGACCAACTGGGCTGTGCTAACATTCAGCATCGCACGTATGCCAGAAGCATGAACTTACTATGCAACTGTAATGAGACGACCAAGATCGCGTGTATAAATGACGAGGT
>JBBPMA010000094.1:0-52681 GCA_038090075.1 Xanthoconium purpureum
AACGCTGCTTTCACATCTTGTTAATTCCAGCTGAATTCTCCATCGAAGTGCAAGCATAGATCCCCACTGCGCTATGTGCGGTCCATAACTTCATCCGAAAACACAATTCCTTGGAAGATGACTTAGATTTGGATGAGACAGATGACGATCAAGAGCACACAGCAAATATTGATGACCTTGGTATGGATGGTGCTGCAGAAGTTGACTCAGACTTGGATGATGGCATTCAAGTGATGCGCAATTGGATTGCAAAAGCCATGTGGGTCGACTATCAACGTCTATTGGAAGAGAGGGATGCTGGGGAATCAGATGGGAGTACCACAACAGATGTATCAGAGAACAATCAAAGCTTGTAGTACCATTTTTGCTAATATACAACAAGTAAAATAAAATGGGTACAACAACAAACTGGGAGATACAACTAATTCACAGGATCAGTGACAACATTGACAGCAGCACAGTTTTCCTTGTAAACCTTCTCTACATATGTGGCACACTCTTCGGGATGCAAAGACAAAAACATCGATGCTTTGTTTTCGTATGAAGAAAAGTGTTCCACCACCGCAAGGAGCTTGTCTGAGTTGCCCTTCAAACTCAGAATGTTGTAGAGCTCCTCAGTGGTGTCAGACACAACACTAAGCGAATTACAAAACCCAGTTGAAATCGTGTCATGTATGTTCTGGATTGCACTGTTCATGGTATGGATGGCGATCAGCTGGTTGTGATTCTTGTCCTGACTCCTGTGTGTTGTGCCGGTCTGTGAGATGGAAGTTCAACTGTGCTTCTTGGGGCCTGCCAGACCACTGTCAGGGAGAGATGAAGTATTGCCAGTTAAGGGAACAGAGCCTAAAAAGAGTTGGGTGGACATGACGACTGAATTGTCTTGAGACAGAATGGTGTGCGAGCACTTGTTGCTTGACCTGGGGGCAACAGATGGTGTTACCTCAGAGACAGGAATGTGTGGAAGCATGCCAGTGGCAGTGGGCTGGAGTACCAGTGGGTGGGAAACAGCAAGAGTGGGGATGCCCTGCTGGCTATCCACAGAAGGATGGTAGACAGCACCAAATGACGACTGGTCAGGACTGGTAGCATCGCCTGCCTGTCCTTTGACCTGGCTGGTTGTAGAACCACTTGCCACAGTTGCACTGATGGTGCCATGGTAGGTGTAATGCCCTGTTGCAGATCCTTTGGGATATATGTCACAGAAGATATCATAGTATTCCCAACCTTTGTTGCAGAATGCTCTCATCTGCCTTTGTTGCTAGTATGAGTCAGTTATGAGGTTTGATACAATTAGATGGAGTTGTACTCGTACCTTTTCCTTGGTGGTGATCCACACCTTGAAGGCGATTGCCGATTCTGGTTTGACTATGTTGGCACCGTCAGCAATGGTAAAGCTGAATCCTTAACATCTGGTGTATTCTTGGATCAGGGAATAAATCTCCTTCAACTATCTGAAAAGTTCAGCATACTTGAATGACTTGGAGGAGAGCATCTGTTCATACCTGGTTGAGTTTACCCTTCACCTGGGTCCAGTCTTTCTTGATCTGACCATCAACCTTGATGTGTTCAGTGGCAGCAGTGAGTGTGGCCTTTTTGAAGCCTCCATCCTCTCGTTCAGCTTGATGTTCATGGAGATAGTCGATCAGGGCATCAGTCTCAGGTTGAGACCACTTTGCCCAGTTGTTCATATTGCTCACAAGTGAATTGCGGTATGCTTTGAGGAGGTAAAGGATGATGAGAAGTTGCTGGTAGATGTAATATTGCAGCTGGTTGGAAGCAAGGGGCTGGGGAGTCATGGCTGGCATATGTACAGGACAAAGAAGGTTTTTAAATTTTTGGTCTCCGACAGATGGCTTGCTCAATGCCGAATGCACAGTTGCAGCGAACAAACATCACCATATACTAGGTTGTTCAATCCATATGGGCTCTAAGTCTGTCTTGCCAGCTTCCTGGAATAGGCGCTGGTGATACTATGTCTCTTGGAGACCTGAACTTGGGATTGTCGTTGTGTATGGACCACAACATGGCTGCATTGGGTGCATCAGGCTTCCAGCAGTCCATGACCGAGTCAAACATGTTGCAACTGGATGCATGGTCTGGTTCAAACTTTCTGCTGCTTGGAACGTTTGGCAGCACGAACTCCAGATTTGATCTCAATTTCAGTGGTATTCCCAACTACATGGTACCAAAAGTGCCAGTGCCAAGTACCAATTCAACACCAGCTTTGCAGTTACTGGTCCCTTCCTCGCCTCCTCAGCTCACATTGACAACACCTCAGCCAGCTATTGGAATGCCACCACACCAACCTTTTACTGAAGCCACCATCCAACCTGTTACTGGGCTTCTGCCAACTGAACCTGGTGTTGATGACTTACCACAAACTCACCTCATGGCTGAACAGGAAGCAGAGGGCGGGACTGGATTATCTTCAGGGCGTTTGAAAAGAATGTCCATGCCTTCCCAGCATGCGGCACAAGACAACCTGATTGGTAAAGAAAATCAAACACTTCTGGCTAAAGAAGGGGCAAAGGGGGATGGAAAGAAATGGAAGAGACAAACTGAGTTGGATTCCAAGATAGCTCCTGCTAAGATGGCGAAGAAGTGCAAACCAGCAGATAGTGCACTCAGTGCTGCTGCTCCAAAGACCAAGTAATGCTCGTTTTCTGTGTGTGAATGTGAGCTAATCTAAGTGGCAGGAAACAAAAGATCACCAACTCAAAGGACAATTAGGGGCAGTATATTCACATGTAACTATTATCCTAAATAATCAGTCAGAGGTCACAAGTCAGTATTGGCATCAGAAGAGTTGTTGTGTTATCAGACAGTGTCTAAGATATCCTACCAGTATACCCTGTGTCTATGCTCTATCCCTGATCCTTCATGTATAAGAACCCAACACCCTATGTAGATAGATCAGTCTTTTGTCAATGGATAATTTACCTTCATATTGATTGCGAGATTCTTCAGGGTCGGATGAGTGGGGCTGTGAACAGGTTGGGCATGAAACAAAGGGAGTTGGGGAATTGCAGACGAAAGGTGGGGGATCTTGCAAGACAAATATTGCGAGTGGATGGGTGGTGGGAGGAAGGCAAGTCAAGAAGTGGGGCCATCTTGCAAGCAGGCACAGTGAATGGTGGTGGGGATTGCAAGATGATGGCTAACAGTGGGTTCTTGCAAGACAGGTACAGAAAGCAGATTGTGCATGAAGCAAAGGATGGTGGAGGGTTGCATGATGGAAGGCGGTGGGATTGTTGCAAAACAGGTATGGCAGGTGGATGGGCAGTGAGGGGATGCAAGATGAGAGGTGGGAGTCTTGCAAGGTGGGCGCAGTGAGGGGTTTGAAATGAAGTTAGGCAATGACATGGGTTGGGATAACCCACATGGGTAGTGGGTACGGGTACCACTCAGGTACAGGTGCGGGTTGGCTTTGTGAAACCTGTGTACCCGTGCAGTACCCATGTGGTATCCAAGACTTGTATCTAATTTCTTTAATCTACCTGTGCTAAGATATGACATAGAGACTCAAATTGAAGTAATGAAGGCTATGTATGTCATGCTACAAGCGGAAAGGTGAAATGGAGAGCCACAGAAAATTTTCTACCACCCCAACCATCAACATGTCCCCCCAACCAGCAAAGCGAGTGTTGAAAATGACCAGCAAAGCCCAGGTGGCACTTGAAGAACACCAGGGAAAGGATGCAAAACACAAGTACTTTACTCACTGAGCACAACATACCTTGGGCTGATAGATTGTGTAGATTCTCGCTGTGACATGTGACAATGCATCTAATAACAACGTGATGGTCGACAAACTCGCCAAGCTCATTCCTGAGTTCGCAGGTGATGCTAATCATACACGATGTTTTCTTCATGTCGTGAATCTGGTTGCCAAGACTCTGCTCTCGCAGTTCAAGGCAAAACACAAGAGCATTGAGGATGTTGAGGACGACGACCAGTTCAAAGATGATGACAACCAGTTTAAAGATGCTGACAACCAGTTTAAAGACCTGGTAAAGGAACTGGATGACGGGGACGACTCAGATGATGATGATGATGAGATGAGCGAAGATGATGCTGATAACACTGAAGGATGGGTTGATGAGATGGACGAGTTGACCAAGGCAGAATGGCTAGAAGTAGAGAGGTCAACACATCTGGTTAAGTTAGTGCTGCTCAAGGTGAGCATGGATAGAATCATACCAGCTGGTCTGACAATCTGCTTAGCTCCGTAAACTTGGCTATAAAATCATCCACTCCACCACCATTATGCTTCTGGCCTGGCACAACATCTTGAGAAAGCTTTGTATGAGCATTACCTACTTGCCAAGGGATGTTGCGACCCATTGGAACTCAACCTTTGACATGTTGGAATACACCTTGAAACATTGAATGGCAGTTGACAAGGTCACACAACAGCGCGAACCTGTCTTGCAGAAGTTCAAGCTGACCGATCAAGAGTGGCTGGTTGTAGAGCAGCTTCACAACGTCTTGAAGGTGTGCCTTACCATTACCACGTGTTGACATAGCATCAGCAAACACAACGTAAACAAACTAACACTGTTTCCACCAGGTACTCAAGGACACAACACTTTTCTTTTCAAGGTCCATGCCATCCCTCACAACAGTCATTCCAGCAATGGACCACATTGACAAAAAGTTCACAACCTACTCCTGCGACAGAAAATATCTTCCCACAATTTGTTCTGCTGTCACACTCACCAAGAAGACACTCGACCGCTATTACTTGCTCACCGACCACTCTGAAGTGTACCGCATCGCTATGGGTAAGTAACAACCAATTATTCACTCTTAAATTGCACTGATATTACTTTGCTAGTGCTCCATCCATGCCACAAGCTCGTGTACTTCAAGGCTGCAAACTGGCCTGACAAATGGATCAACACTGCTAAAGACTTAGTCACTGCTGAATTTGAACGCATGTACCTCACCCATGATGAAACCAATGATGCCACGGATGATGAAGAGGCTGTAGTGGAACCTGAGGTTATCAAGAAGGTATGTGTCCATTGACAACCACTGTGCTGCCCAGTAAACTAACCCAATATATCAGTCCAAGGCCAGCAACATGTTCGACGACCTCCCTGCACTTGCCCCTCCAAAGCTGGCTGATCTCAGCTCCAAGCTCACCCGCTACCTCTCTACAGAGGTCGAGCATGTTACTGACCCTATTGTGTGGTGGTATGAACACTCTGGCTCCTTCCCTCATCTCTCACGTATGGCCCTTGACTACTTAAGTATCCCTGGTGAGCCTTTTGTGCAGTGAGAACCATGATGATTTATTAATGTTATTTTTACAGCAACATTTGTCGATGTGGAATGCTTATTCAGCCATGGCCGCCTCCTGCTCACACATGTTCATTCCCAATTGTCCATCCAGTCTACCCGCGCTCTCCTTTTATCAGGTTCTAGGAGTAGAACAGGTCTCAGTCAATGCCAAAGAGGGCAGAAACGACTCTTGTATTTACCTAGGAGTAGAACAGGTCTACTACACATGAGTATTAGGATAAGTAAGAGAAGTAGTAACTCACCTCAGTCAATGCCAAAGAGGGCAGAAACAACTGAGGTGTCAATAGGTGAAGTACAGACTTATATAGTGCTATGTGGTGAAGGCACACTCGTACCTCAATGGGAATGAATGGAACAGGGTGGAATGAATAGTGTAGTAATGTCTATAAGGGGACTGCCAAGTTCAGAACTGTGGGTTCCGACACTTCCGGTAGTTCCAGTCAGTTCCGGGCGGTTCCGGTGGTTCCGGTGGTTCCGGCGATTCCGAAATTGTAGGGTTTGACTGGTCATACCAGTCCCGGATCCGGAAGTGGTATTTTGTCAGCTTTTTGGCTTATCGTGCACTCCTCACAGGTTTCCATACGGCGCTAAGCCCTCAATTGAGGCTATAATATCAAGACCGGTGCTGAACGCGGCCTACACATGTTCTTACCCACTCTTTTCGGATGCGATAAGAAGGCAAGTTTAGCATATATGCTACTCTGTCACCAATTCTAATACTTTTCAGTAGCATATATCCAGAAATTAGATGCTTTCACTGATGCCTCCCTCAAACTTACCATGTTGGACGGAAATCCTTGCATCTGGACCATGCCTTCAAGCGGAGATGCCTCTGTCGTGGACGTGGACGCGATCGCGGCAGTTGGTTTTGCCTACGAGCTTGCCAACTGCAGTGAGTACAAAGACTATCTGTGAGTTTTCCATCGCAAAGTGTACGTATGTTTTATTTACTCACAACTTGCACTCTGTCCCTGCCAATCGACTTGATCAAATGGCAAGATCCTTATCATCAGCAGTGGTATTGCTAACTCTGCAAACGTTGATGCTACATGCAATGTCATCATCAGGGCATTGGAAGGCATCAAGGTCGGCTTGATCGCACATGGAGTAAGTACCATGGAATCGCATCCGGGGGGACATGATCTGACATGGACCTGAGTAGGTTATAGGGAACTTAACGGGCACGAGGTATCCGCGACAGGTCTCATGTATGGGTATCCCGTTGTGCTCACCCTCGTCCCCCCCTCGCACACTCGATGACGGCACGACAACGACAACGCCGACGCAACCAAGGGCCGATGACAACGATACCATCCTCATCCTCTTCATTTCCCTTGTCTCTCCATTGCTGTCCTCTCCCCTCGCGCACCTGACAATGCAACAACAACCACGCCGTCTTCACTCTCGTCCTCGCGCACCCAAGTGACCCAACGACACAACAACAGTGACGCGACAATGGGACGACGGCAGACAACGTCCTCGCCCTCGTTGCGTGCCCTCGTTGTCTCCCTCCCCCTCGTCCTCCCCTTTGCGTGCCGTCAGGCTGGCCCCTTGCCCTCTCCCTCACGCACCCAATGACACGCCAACGGGATGACGTTCTCAACTACCCTGGGGAAAAGGTGGTCAAGAACGGCAGTCGCTCGTGTATCATCCCCGTTGTATTTATTCGAGCGCCAGTGCCCGCCCCCGCCGTGTCTTTTCAAGCACAACCGCTCGTGTGTCGCCTCCGCCATATCTACTCAAGCGCCAGCACGGGCCCTTTGGCCCCGCTGTGTCTATTCAAGCCCAACCACTTGCCATTGCCTCGTCCTGACATGGGTACCGTGACCAGTACCCATTGCGCGAGTACAGGTTTGACGCGGTAGGGAAATCCCAACCTGTACATGCGTGATACCCGTCGCGTGACTTATGCGTTCCATCCGCTCTATCATTCATATTTTCTGACATATGTTCTCGTTCCAGACGTTGTGACGGAGCTGATCAGAGACGATCTCGAAGATGCTTATCAGCAAGTGATTAAGAGTGGTTTGGTTTACTCCTTTCTCTTTGCTGACACCAACGGAGACAAAGAATTGGATCACAGTATGATAGTTCCGTGTAGATTAACTATAATGTATTGCAACAGCTTAGAGCTCGTACATCCAGGCCTGAGATGAGATATTAGTGAAATCGACAGATCTGAAAGGGTGAGGAACACCACGAAATACACTGTAGAACAAGTATCCTGTACACTGAAAATCAGTAGCAAAAAGTAACAATCATGGACACATTTGTCACTGAAAAAAAAGTGCACTTCACTGATTTCTACTGACAATGGCGCTGATTGTCGGTGAATTGATCATTGATTATCATCGCATTCACTTCCCCTGGTGCAAGCAGCCTTTTGATCTGTGTATGTTTTGGATCTTACTCGGTGCATTGCATCACACAGCTTCACTCACTCAGAAGTGTTGACCCCGGTCGACCAACCTCTGGACAAGCTGGAGGACTTTCGCCCAGATGAAATGTACGTGTATTCGCCAGACATGTACACATGTTCTGACGCACCTCAGCAAAAACATGAAGGGTGGGACAGGTGAATGTGGGTTTCACGCTACCAAATATATTCATTGTCCCTCAAGCTGGATGGAACATTTTTCGAACAAGTACGTAATTTGTGATAGTTTGTGGAGAACAATGCTATGTATCAATTTTCCTGTGGACGTGATAAACATTTGGCGCGTATCTCGACTTGCATGACGGGAACGTGGACTATGAACCTGTTGATCACGGACGTGCCGTAAATCAACCCCGTCCAGATTATCCCCACCTTCGTGAGATTAACATCTGACGCGTCTCTACCGTGGAAGACGACGGGGACTTCTTCACAAGACTTGGCGGTCGCGACAACAACACCTTTCAGAACCGACTCTGCAGCGCACCCAGCGATAGGGAGGACGGCCCAAAGGCTACACCACCCTCGTTAGAGGAAGACAAGCAAGAGACAGCGCTCCAGCAGCTCATCCGACACTGGGTGAACGGGCGACACACCCCAGATGTTCTTCCCATCGTGGAGGACGTCCTCTCTGGACTTCTCGATCATATATGGCGTTAGGTGAGTGAGATGCTCTGCTTGTTTTCGTCTTCGTCGAACATGGTTCGTGACATGGCGCCTTTACAGTCTGAGATTGTCTAATGGTTACGGTCCGATCCCTCGTCTCCCAAGGAAGGCTATCATCTTCGGATTATCCTCGCTCAGACTGAGGTCGAGCGGGTCAAGTTTGCTATCCGATCGTACCATCATATGGGACTGTTTACGGTGAGTGTGTGTTGCTCCCATGCTACGTCATTTGTCCAATGAACATCTACCACAACAGATCGAAAGGTTTGCTCAATATATCACGATCGCCAATCCAGAGGCTCAACAATGTCTCTCGGAGAACGAAGTAGACCTTGCTCGCAGGTGACGACTGTCCGTTTCCTCGCACGGCAGCCAGCTAACTCACATACGCATTTCAGGTTTGCGAGGCCGAGTGATCAGCATTTCTATACGTTGGTTCTCCAAGGTTTTCCAGAAAATCAGCAGAGAAGACGCCTTGTCTTCCACCGATGAGTTAGTGCCACGATGGATACGGAATATCTCTAACAGGAGCTTGCAGCCGCCGAGCCTGATAATGGCCATGCCGTCCTCGTCCATGCTCGTCAGAGATGTCCGCCAGTGAGATTTCCGTTTCCTTCGCTCAGCCATACCCAGTAGATGGTTGACTCTGGCTAGTGGTTCCACCCTGAGTATAAAGGACACATTTCTTTAACCCCTTACTCAGTTGAATCGATTTAATTAATCTACATGCTTCAGCAGCACGGGGCTGGCTCAGATATACCCTTTCTTCAAATCTCCATCACCTTGGAACGTAAGGCAAATCCTCTCGCCAGTCTGCACCTGATCTCGATGACTTGATTCTACGCAACCGTCCCTATTGTCGTCCTTGTCCATCGCGGTGTCTCCCTCCGGTTCTGACTTTGCCCCTGCTGACGCCTCTTCTACCGCGCCATCTGGATCGGCATCAGCCTTTCTTTTGCGTCGCTTTTTTTCTCCCCAGTGGCAGGCGCAGTGCAGCTCTTCTTCGTCCAGCCCCGCTTGCGCCTCGAGGTCAATAGTCCCACCTGCCGATGAATCCAGCACATATTCCACGTTCTCCTTCAAAAAGTCCAGCATCTCCGTCGTTTCGACCGTATGGTTTTCAAAGGAGACATACCCTCGTGAAGGAAGAAAGCAAAAAAAAAAAAAGGACAGAGGCCGCGTACAGATGATATGCCTCGACCTTTTTCGCGCCCCGTTCGAGCGTGACCGAGGAGTCCAGTGTGTGACGTCCAGGTTTGGCGGTGGGATGATAGGCGCACGTGTCCGTCAAGGTTGCGAACAGGTGGAGAAAGGGCAGGAGTGCGTTTACGATCGGCGTAGGTGTTCTCGTTGGAACGGGGTGGCGCGGGGTGGCCTTCGGACATTGGTGAGAAAGTTTGTAGATGAAGACGGAGGCCGTGTATCGCGTCCAGCAACGCCGTTACTCTCGGGGATGTCAGGGAAGGGATCGTGAGGTCCTAGATAGGTTCGGGTTGTGGGGATGGGCCCTCGGTGGTCTTGGACTGGGCTGCAGAGGCCTGCGATACTCGCGGTCCATATACCGAGATAGAGATAGTGAGACGGTTAGAAGTGAAGGTGAACACGCAAGTTGCGTATGGTATCCTTAGGGAAATGCTTTAGGCCCAGAATGCAGTTACTCAGAGCCCAAAACTTGTTCGGTTCAGCGCGGGGGCTCCGCAATCACAAGCCTCGAGGGTGACAGTACGGATGGCTATTTTCTGGGTCATAGCCAAATGAGATGGTTGAAATGAACAACGTCCTCCACCTTCCGGGAAAAGCTCTTTGCTCCCATTCATAGCCAGTCCAGGAGCACAGCAAAATAACAAGTGTGAGTGGTGAGTGCGATGGCATTCAACCATATACAAAAACATCACGCGCGCCGCGTACAAGATGAAATTCGTACATAACAGGACTCAACCCCTCACTCGGCTCTCTCGCTAGTGATCCTTATAAACAAATTTTTCAACTCCTGCGAGGCCAGAAAATTGTGCCAATAGACGTTTGGTGCTTTGCTGCTCGCACGGGTGAAACACTCTTTGACATCGTGCTCCCCAACCCATGCCGACTTCCACAGACATAATTGGCAGACGATTTGGATCTTTCCGTGGCTATTCTTCACTGTAAGTTCGCTCGTTTGAGGGCTGCATCCTTTGGTGCCACAACCCTCGAATTGGAAGCCCCATGGCCTCAGTGGTGGGTAGTGAGCGCCGATGCGCCTGCTCACCGTTTGCGGTGCTTCCCTCTCTCGGTATATCAAGACCACGTCGGTCGCCTGCAATAGAATTCGGTCGTGCGCTACCACCTGTGAAACTGTCTCCCATATATTTGATGTCTTGTCTACCCCGATGCGTTTCACAATCTTGCTCATGCATCTTTTCAGATCCTTCGTCCAAAGTGACGTCGCACCGAAGGCGAGGACAAAGTCAAACATTTGACTGCAGGGTTCAGTCAAATTATACTCGTCCTACATCTCACCCAACTTACCTGTCAATGAGAGAAACCAGACTGTCAAATGAAGGGCGATAGCACAGTATCCACCCATCAATTGCCAGCAACAACCCTCTCCAACCCCCCCTGCTAAAAGGCGAGTCATCATACCACACGTGGTCGGGATTGCGTTCTCCATTTTGTGCAGTCTCATTGGCGCACGTCATTCGGTTGGTTAAATCGGGGCCACACACCGCCTGTAGTAATTCCCCAACTAGCACATCCCCAAATGACCCTGTGTTTGGGTTGACCTTGACGTCCAGCACAATAAACGTGTTGGCTGGGGTCTTCGACTTGATAGACCTGCTGATGAAATTGCATACGGCCTCAACCTTCTCCACGATTGCTACCCGTGTATTCTGTTCAAGGGATATCTCGGTGAAATGAAGCTAACTTCAGTTAGTATCAGTTTGGACGCCAAAGAAATAGTTCATACATTGTCTTTACGGGGAAGATACTCGTTTTGCAGATCCAGCTTCAGCGTCTCTTGAATGACACCGTCACTCTTCGATTCAATTGTCACGAGGACCAAAGGCCACATCAACTTAGAATGTCGCCTCCCGTTGTATCCGACAAACCCGTACTGCAAAGATGTGAATGTAGTTGCATGTTATTATGCATTTTCAACTTACGGGAACTAGCTGTTCACCCTTGCTTGGGTCTTGACCCTGCCTTCGTGCACGTTTTCTGTCACAGACAAGGCAGCGAAACTCTTGAGCCACTTTCACGGTGTCAAATTCGGTGCACCCCGGACCCGACCTGACGACTTGCTGGCACACTTTTGCACGGCATTCTACGCATTCCAACAGGAACTTCTCGTCACGAAAATCTCCGCAGAAGCTACAAAAACATTTTGATATTCTCAGCGGTATAGCTTCAGGAGAACGGTCAGCGTTAGCTTCAGGCAGCACGCGGCCTCCTTACTGATTCTGAGCGTCAGCTTCTCACGGCCTTCGTTGTTTTGCATGATGTCGGGGTCGTTTATGGTGGTGCGGGTGCGGGCGGGCGGGCGATGTGACTGCCGCATTGCGTTGCGAGGGTGCGGTAGTGACGGTGGCGTCGGGCGTTATGTCGGCGGCGGTGGCGGGCGCAGAGTGCGCAACACGTGAACAACTACGGGTGACGGTTGTTTTGGTACTTGTAGATACGCTAGTACATGTTCAAAAAAAAAGTAGAAACCTCCTAGAAGAGCGGAACACTAAACGATGCTCACGCGAAACAGAACGTGCGTGAGCGTAATGTTGAGAGAAGAAGGGAACAAGAAACTAGTCTAGCCACGTCATAAACTGGGCCTACATATTCTGTTAGGGCCAAGGGTATGATGCAGAGGGGATATTAATGCTATACAAACGATCCTTTCGGACTTGAAAATTAGAGGCGGAAGCTAGATAGAGTAATCCACAGCAATAGTCTTTGGTATACTATATTCGCAGATGTGAGCTCCTCGTTTGATTCTGTTGGCGCACAACCTGCGTCATCGCTCGTCATACACCGCGTCACAGCATCCCTTTCCCTTGCCCCTCTACCCTAGGCCCTGGGGGTATATAAACCCCCAGTGTACTCATCGTACATTAGTCGTCTCCCCTCATGTCGTAGCTCGCCCTCCATTCATACCTCTCGGGTTCCAACACATTCCCAAGGCCACCAGATCCGTAACTGACATTGTCTCGACCCTTTCGCAGTGCACCTGCGGCTGCAGGAGCCCGAGGCCCCCTACACGACCAGAACATTCCAGGCCGTCCGTACGCACCGGCGGACGAGCTTAATTTAAAACGGCATGGAGGCGGTCGTGTGGGATATCGTGTTCTCCCTTGGAAATTTAGCACAAGAATGAGAACTACACGAAATTATTGGACTTGTGGATCAAACGTAATAGTATGTGCGGTGTAGTGGTATCTACTTAGAAGTTGACCCTGGGTTGTTTGGCTCGGGTCATACGGGAGCAACCCAGGGGGGGTGGCCGCAGAAAGCCGTGTTAAGTTGATCACAACTTGAAGCCGGCGTGGGACGTTAACATTTGCGAAGGAATCTACGAATTGCAAGCTGCGTCGAGTCAGCCAAATTGGAACTTCGCACTCCCCTATTTGTGACAATGTCAAGGTCCAATTTCCCACCAGCGTACGTTCTACGCCAAGTTCCCCAGTTAATCAGTACCGCAATCTATGTAGGATTCTGGAGCGTACCATCCCGCTCCCTGGGGTACTTGGCGGTTGCTGTTTCCTTTGCCAGCATTCTTGGCCAGCGCACACCACACAGGATCTTTTTCTCTACCCGGCGGCGTTCCAATTGCGAATGGCCAAGCCACACCCGAGACCTCATCGACCTAGCGTATTTGAGTCAAAGGTTCACCTTGATTCGTCGAGGCTCGTTGAAACATGCAGCCCTTGGTGTAGCGCGCGTTTGGTTGCTGACACCGTCCTGCGGAAGCAAAATGACAAATCGAGCGGTGGCCGTCACAAACTGAGTTCCGCAAGCTTATGCGCGTTTGGTGCGGTCTTGCCGTCACAGTTCCCTGGCGGGACACGGGGTCTGAGTTCCTCAACTGGGCCTTGAAATCTTTTTTCTCTCTTTCCTTTGTCTTTTGTGCCTTCACTTGTCCTGTGTCTTGAAACTGGACTATTTCTACCCTTCGTCCTGCTGCCCTCGATATTCAAATGGACACTGCCCGCCTTCCAGCTTATCGCTCGCCGTATCTCTTGAGATTCCACCCTTACCCGAGAACGGGGTTGTCAGCTCGTGAGAGGGTTGTGGTAAGATGCTTTACCCTCTCTGTCTGTTGCTGGGGAATACCCATCGCCAATCCGCGTGGAATAGGCCCCAACCTGGGAGGACGACACCCATGAACCGCTTCAAGGTAGCCCGTTGCTTCTAGTGAGCTCTTGGTTTATAACGTTACTGAACTCTGAGACGACGACCGCCCGGTATTTAGGAAAGCGGCACCTCACTTACCCCAAACGAAGCTCTTCACGGGACTGATGCCAAGACCCAGTTGTGTCAGCCGCGTTTAAGTGTGTCCTCTCTCATACCCTACTTCCTCATTCACGTCCTGAACTCTATACTGGCGACCAACAGGATCCTACGCTCTTATTTGCGAAAGGATCGCAACAAAGAGACGACTAGTCCTGTCTTCTCTGTCATGCCCACCAACTGATGAACGGGAGCGCTGTATATTTACCTGAAAGCTTCGATGGAATTACAGTATATAGGACTCGTGATTCACGCATGACATCCGTAATAGAAAGCGTATATCTCAGAGCCAGAACTCGATGATTGTCTTTGCCAGCCCGCACAATAGCCACCCTGCCGTCGATAAGGACCTCTCGGGTCAGAAGCAAACGAGGATCGCGCTGTGCTTTGTTGTCCAAGTATAATCCACCTGCTTGAGGCAACTGACGTGCCGCTGCTGTAGGGTAGTTAGTCAAACATCGAAGGTACTATTGCCAGATTTACACTTGGATGATGCGAGTTGATGGTTCGCAACAAGATTCGATATCAGGGTGTTGAACATCTCGTCCTCGGTGCAAAAGACAAGTCGGGGATCGCCAGTCAATGATCTAACGATCCGCTCCGAGTCGGCCTTCAGTGTCCTACAGTCTCTGCCAAAGCGGACCTGGGCTGCTGTTCTGGCTGCGTCCAGTCCATCCTCTGACGGTAAGGATAACATCAGTCGTGGCGTTGGAAGTGGGGGGGACAGCACTGACGGCCATGGATCGTCAAGGTAACTTTCTCTGCCAGCGGCTTTTGTGCGATACGATGTTCCGGGGACGCCTGCCCAGCATCAGAATCACATTTGCGAAAAGAACGACAAGAATGTACCTGATTCTGGCTCTAGCAATGCACATTTAATCATACCGCGTTCCGCGTCTTTCTCGCTGCGTTCCGTGTCACTTGTGCCGCGATTTACTATGTTTTCGCTGCGTTCCACGTCATCTTCACCGCGTTCCGTGTCATTTGCACTGCAGTTTATTATCTTTTCGCCGCGTTCCGCGTCATCTACACCACAACTTACTGTGTCTTTACCGCATTCCGCGTAGTCCGAACCCTGACACTTACATTTGTGCACACACAATACCTCGTTTCATTGTGTTTGTGTGTCCTGAAGCTAAAGCAAGACCTCGAGACCTGGCATTACGTTGTAATGACAACTATGTACAGTTACAATTTAGATACTACGGGATGTACGACACTGGAGGGTTTAGGGGAGCAGGGAAAACAAGTTTGAGTAGCACGCTGGCAACGGATAATGGTACCTGGAGGGCGGCGTAGCAAAATGGTCGGCAGTGGGTGGGGGTGTCGTTTTCTTGGTCAATGGCAGGATATACTGGACAAATGCTAGGACTGAGGAGGAACATTCCCTGCGCGACGATGGACCAAGACTTGGTGGAATAGGTGTCACCGCATATGACCTTTGATGCGAGCATGAAGGCGCAGATGAACAGACGGTGACCCGAGGATCCCCGAGCAGTCGGAAAACGTGCCTTTAACCTCTGCAGGAGTACAAGGGAGGCGAACATGACGGATGAGTTGTCTGCCGTGGCCGTAAAACGGGTCCAGCCTGCTCGAAGTGGGCTGAGTCGAGGGTAGTTTGGCTGAGGGTGCCTACGAGCAGGTTGAGTAATTTTTTCTCTGTTGACGGCGTGTAAGACGAGTGGGGCGGGATATTCCGTTGGCAACCAGAAGAGTCCGACCATGGGCAGCGGCGAGCGGGAGCGAATGTGAGCGGGTGCCCGCTACGCTCGTCTCCTGCTACTACCGTGTCCTTTTGAGCCCCACTCCCCGCCATCCATCTCGACCATGTCTATTCAAGTGCGACCACTCGTCTCCTCCCACAACAGTGTCCATTCAAGCGTTGTCGCTTGTCTCCCAGTGCCACCGTTGGTACCACCGCGTCCTTTCGAGCACAATTGCTCATCTCTTACCCTCACCACGTCTCCTCGAGTCCGAATGCTCATTTCTCATCTCGACTGCGTCTATTCAAACTGGGTCGCTCGTCTCCCACTTCAACCATCTCAATCCACGCGCGAATGCGAGCAGTAGCGCTCGTTCCCTGGCCCCACCATGTTCACTCAAGCGCAACCGCTCGTCTTCACCCCCACCATCCATTCTCGAGCACCGGTGCTTGCTTCCCAGCTCCACCATGCTCATTCGAGCGCGAATGCTCGTCCACCCACCTTGACGCGTCGATTCGAACACGGTCGCCCCCTCCCACCTTGACCAGGTCCTCTCAGGCGTTTGAATCACGGTATAGGTACACAGGTCATGGGTTGCAGGTTCAGTGAATGGCTGCGACTCAGCTGCCTCCAAGGCAGCATCTCCTGAGGGTGCTGGTGAGCGAGCGCTCCTCCAATCCGAGTCACGGCCCTCCCAGGCCCTCCTCTTTTTTTTGCCTTCCCCTCTTGTTGCTCATTGCTTCTCACTTCCTTCATTCTCGTGCGTTCTCCGTGTGCACTCGGCACTAGTAGTGTAACATCAATTAATTGGTTCGTGCATCCGTGTATCTACTGTATCTACGCGAATTCTTGTTCTATTCCTGTCCCATCCTCCTTCCTCATGAAAAGAAAAAGGACGACACAGCCCTGCGTACGACGGACCCGCCCAGTCCCCATACCGTGCAACGACGCCGCGATCGGTGCGCACGCGGAACTGCCACGCATCACGTGCCACCCGAACGTGTTCCGTGGGAACCCTGGGTATGACGAATTTCCCAGCGCAACTTCCATATATCCTAGTACCAGCGTCAACACCTACACCTCAGTGACAAGGCTCAGTACCGATATCTAGGCCAGCGTACCGGTGCCGGCACACTCGCCAATGGCGTCTGTGACGACGATGCCAACCGCTTTGAACAACTCAAGATGGCCGTCTGAGAAGACAAAGCTCATCAGGAGGGATCTTTGTACTGTTTTTCTTGACTCTGGCTGCGCTTCTGACGACCGTGGCGACCTTGCCAAGACACTCTACTCCCTTCTTTTCACCTGGTTGAACAAGCACATTAACCAACGCCTCTGCCGTGACGACTCCGACACCTTCCGACCATGACCAGCCGCCCTAACTCCATAGATCAGTTTTGTGTCAACTTCACCAATGAGCGCCCGCGGAACGTCATTCAACTAGTGGGACACGTCTGTCTGAGAACACTTGATGATGTCTTTCGTGTCACATCTGCTTTCATACCACACCCGTTTGGCGCCCGTCCATTCTTACACTCACCCAGGTTATCTTAACGTCATCTTTCGTGCCAGTAGGTTCTCATTGAGTCAACTTGCCGAAATATCAGTCGTTATGGTTGTCTTGGGACTTCTAATGTCAGATAAGGCTACAGATGTCTGAGATTCAGACCATGCGGAACGTGGTGAAAACATGATGAATTGCGGCACAAATGACACGGAACGCGGTGAAGACACGGTGAGCTGCGGGGTAGATGGCGCGGAACGCGGCGAAAACATAGTAAATCGCGGCGCAAGTGCCACGGAACGCGGCGAGAAAGACGCGGAACGCGGTATGATTGAATGTGCATTTGTAGCGCCATACCTGACGGCCAAGCATAACGGAAGATACTTATATCCTCGACGGGCAACAGCGTAAACGGTTTGAGATGCCTTTCTACATCCTAGTCGCTAGTCCGCATGAAGAGCTGCAGCCGTTGGATCAAGAGCGGGGAACCTGTAAAAGGCTGGACGAACCTGGTAGAAATCAAAATAACTTGTCAGGTCGTGATCTAACCAGACAGCATTCCCCGCGCTCTTGCCAAACTTCTCCCCCCACGGTGTGGTTAAGAGGGGCATTGTCAATACCAAGCTTTTCTCTTTGGTGACGTCCTCGCCAGAGAGTGTGCTGTGCTCGACTTTGTTTATAAGGTCTACACCAGACAGAATGCTTCCCCATTGATCGGATCCACCAATTTGAATAGTACACCCGCTGGTTCTGTACAACCCATAAAAGTCGTAACCTTGCAGGAGTTGGTAGGTGAATCCGGTAAAGGAGTTACCTTGTTGAGCGCTCATTCGCGTCTTCACACTGTCAGTGCCAAGTCAGGAGGATAGTGATGAAGAATCAAACCATACCTATCCCTCGTGAGGATGCCGTTCACATGGAAATGTATGCCAGTCGTACGCAGAAAGTCGAGCAGGTTGACGCCCTTTAGCCGTGTCTGAAAGTGAAGCAGACACATCAACGGAAGTAGATGGCCAGTATGGAGTGGTTTTGCAGCGGGATCTATTCCAAGGTAGACAGTGCGAGGCTGCTCGAGGTGCTTCTCGGGATCATCTGGGCTGACACGAGGCAGTCCTTTAGTGGGTAAGCTTGTAAAAATGGCTAGTCAACTCACCGCGTGACATTTGCTATTCACTGCCTGGAACTGAGCTCTTGAACGAGATTCCTGTCACTGTGGAGGTGCCTTTGGGCTAGAAAGGCATTTTCCGCGTCCTGGGCCAGCGAGCGAGCGGGTGCATTGACGGGCATGACGGAATATCTAACACGACGGTTGAAAAACAAAAGTTGTGGGCCGGGGTGGACCGTGGGTGTAGATCGAACTTTGATTCAACGGTTGCATTGCCAAAACCAGTACTGGAAGCAGCGGAGTGTATAAAAATCTATAAACGTTGCTGGACGCTACCCCTGCGCTACGGAATAACTGTTTTACTGATCTCCTTTTCGTTGGTTCCGTCATGTAAAGCGCGAGGCAGCGCCGCTCCTTGATGAACCTACATCAAAACCGAAACTTGATTTTCTGATGAACGCCAGTGCTATCCCAGCGTCTCCAACACAGGCTTCTGCGTCCTGCTTGGCAGCAACCGCCAAGAGATCGCCACCGCGCCTAGAGTAGCCCCATTTGTTGTCGTATATTGTAACCAACTTGACGAATTTCTCGTTCAATGTAATACCGCCAGTTGCACCGAAGATGGAGCTAGTGGAGTAGCCAAAAAAAGTCAGTGGAGACCGGGGCATCTTCGGTGCAAGCAACGATGCCTTGAACTTGGGGGACTCGACAGGCTTTTTCAGCGCGTTCTGGATTGCTACGTAGGTTGTGGTTTTCGCAAGCCGAACGACCACGTCCACGATAGAAACGTCAACGTTAGGAACACGGAGGCAAGACTGCTAGGGTGGACGTGAGGAATAAGCATTCATGGTATACCGAACCAGCTTTTTACTCAAGTTGGTTTGCCATTGAGGGTGGGAATGACCTTGCCAACAACCCTGGCGGCATCCGTGCTGGCGGGGATGATGCTGCTGTTAACAGAACATCCACCGCGCCAATCTTTGGCAGATGCACCGCGGATGTTCTTTTGGTGGCCGTGGTAGCATGAATAGCACTCGTGAGGCCTTCGACGATGCCAAACGTACCGTTGATGACCTTGCCAAGTGGAGCAAGGTAGTTGGTGGTGCAAGGAGTGTTGGAAGTGGCGGTGTAGGGGTCATATTTATCGAGGTTGACTGCGCAAACGAACATGGGCGGATCTGGCCTTGGCGCGGAGAAGACGACCATGTTTGCACTACCTTTCAAGTGAGCAGAAGCCTTATGGGAGATGTAATTCATGTTGTCGGATCACGATGTAACCACATGCCTTTCTGTGGTGGTGAAAATACCCTGGTATAGGATAGAATCAGAATGAAGATCATCTCGGCGGTTATATGCGACTGCCTGCCGTGGATTCAACGGTGCAGGCGGCTCCGACTTCACCCCATTCGATGTTTGCAGGATCACGCTCAGCACAGACGGTGATGGGCTTTCCGTTGATGATGGGCTTGCCAGCTCTGGCAAGGACTTCCCCATCGAGGTCGTCGCGCTGATAGTGGCTGTGGTGGTCACCATCGTGGTGGCCGTCGTCACGGTGGGGACGAGGGAGAGGGGTGGTAATGGGCGCGCGCAGGTTACGACGCAGTCCTCGGATGACACACGGAGTTGCGCCCGAGTTTGCTCGAACAATTCCAAGATACTTTTCGTTTCTGTTGTGTTCAATAATCTTTAATTTATAGCAACGCCGGCCATCTTGCCAAGCTCTGTGACTCTAGAAGGGTGGTGAGCGAAGAGGTGCGGATCTGCTTGCGTCGCAGCGGCACAACGAAGTATTGGACACGGCCTCCCACATGCTTTCTGTCATTGAGGAGTCTCTTACCGTCGTCCACCGTTAGTGCCGTCTTATCCCTGCGCCAAAATGACATCGAGACTAATTTACGCGGAACTAAGGAACCAATACATTTCGCCCTCCCAGTCGGTGATCATCAACGATGCTACTCGCGGGGTGTTCGACGCATCTCCGCTCGTGCTGATTGACGTGAAGAGTGGCCATCTCTGTAACGGACCGAAACGAATCCGTACATTCAAGTCGGGACCGGAGTTCCAACAACTTCTCTCTGACATAAATGAAGGGTTTGACAACTACCATGTTCAGCGAATCGTGGAAAAATATTCACAATGTGTAATGCTCTCACACGTTTGGCAGGGTGAGGAGCCTTTGTTCCAGCACAGCAATAAGGCAGGGTCCGTCTGGGATCTGGATGGATCACTATCATTGAACCTGAATTTGCGCGACTTCTGCAAGGCCGTCCGCGCTGACGGGTATCGGCGGGCATGACGCTTGCTACATCGACAAAACAATCAGCAGTCCATCAAGATGGTGTACAAGTGGTACAAAGCATCTGCCGCAACCTTCGCCTTTCTCGTGGACGTTACATCCTCGTCGGTCCCTGGCGCTCTCCCCAAGAGCATTTGGGTGACGTAGGCCTAGTCCTTCTAAGAACTTCTTGCACCCAAGGTGATCCAGTTTTACACCCGCGATTGGAAGCCGTACATTGGTGACGCACGTTAGAACCACAAGGAGTCCCTCGAGATCACGCAGGAGCTTGCGGATGCCGTTGGCGTCACCCGTGTAACCACCATCGCTTTCAACCCCGATGATCTCCCTCTATCCGATCCAACGCTCTCGCCCTCCGGGACATGCAGAGTATGTCGCGTCCTGTCTTGCGGATGACGGTGCTGATGGCAGTGTACAAGAAGACAAGAAGGTCCTGTATCAGGCCTTGGGACGGCTACACCTCCCTGAGACGGTCGACGACGACAAGATTTGAACAATCGAATTGTTAGTGCACAACGTCTTTTCAGTACATTCCCTGCTCGTGCCCCCCTTACTCTGACACGCTCCTTCCCGGCGTAGCGGTGGCCGATCCAAGACGTCTCTGCGCACAACGCTTCACTTAATTTTTAATTTGATAGATTCTCAGTAGGAAGTATGCAAGTATGCTCACAAGCTGACTGGGTTCAGCGAGGAAGAGTATAGACGGCCGTCTGAACTCTTCTAGCAGCTCGACGAGCTGTGAAGGTTTTTGGACGAGATCGTGCCATTGAATGACGGGGAAGAGATCGTAGAACCAAGGACGAGGGGACGGAAGCGGTGAGCGTTGATCGCGCGGTGCCCTTGAACAGCGGCTTGAGAATGTCTTCTGCCAAATCGAGATGGACCCCGTCGTCGATCCTCTGACCCGGTACCTCACTATCATATGTGATCGTTGAGCAATCACGCACACCGGAAACAGACAATGTCAACTCACATGGCCTTTTGCGGATCAGTCCAGTCAACAAACATCCCAATAATCTTCGCAGGCGACCCTCCAAATCCCGCATCGCCTCCACGAGTTGCTTGAATATCGGCACTGAAATTTAGCGTACGCACGTGCGAAGCGTCAACCGACCAACGTTAAGACTGAGCACACGAAGACTGGTTCAACGCACCTGACACACCCGCTTCTGGTTCGCACCCGCCAAATAACAATACACTGGGACCAAATAACAATACACTGGGAAGAAGCACGCCAGGTACTGTTTCAGTTCTTGGTTTTCAGCTGTATCGGGCAAGAGTTAGGCCACGATGAGACTCTTGAGAATCCGATGCACAACAATGCCTGGACTTTTTCAGCATCTTCGCCGTTCAACACGTGTAGCGAAGATTTGATGATACATCCGCTCTACAGAGGCGTTAGATTAGCTTCGTGATCCCATTGAAACGGGACGTACCCCGCTACCACTCCGACCCAAGAATTCCCCCTCGTGTGCCATCCACATGTCAAAGACAATTTGCAGGATGCGCATCTTGAGAACTTCGGGTGAGGATTGGACTTGAGTCAAAAAGAGTTGGAAGGAGTTGAGCGGCATCCACTTGGCACGTGTTCAAATGAGACAGCACAATCCGAGACAGACCAGCCCAAGGCTTTTCGCGGAGTGCGAGCTCCTTGCGCGGAAGATTGGTCATACCCAGGGGTGGCGAGCCGAGAAGCTACCCAGGGGTCGGGTCGGCCACCGGAAAAATCCTACCCAGGGGCAGCGACGAGCGCGAGTGAACGTGAGCGGGTGTCGACATCACCGACCTACTCACCGACATCTCCCGTGCTGAATCCGGTGTCGCCAGGATACTCGCACACATCACCATCGATCTTGCCAACATTCAAGTTGCCGAGGTATGGTTCTCAGTCGCTGTTGACTTGGACACTGATCTGTTCATCGTGCGTTACTGACAGCTCCAACCAACCTCCCCTTACTACAACTCTGGCTCGCAAGTTCAAGGGCGTCAACGTCCTTGCCAACGCCGTGAGTGTCACCCCTCTTACTAGTGCCCTCGTTTGCATGCTCACCCACACTGGCGGTCTCGTTCAAAGGCACCCGACTTCGGTGACAACCGCAAGTTGACTCTCGGCATTGCCATCCTCACTGGCGGTGCCATCTCTCCTCGGTTCTACTGGCTCCGTTACGATCATCAAGGAAGACACCATTATTTTCAACGCCGATGGTTCCAAGGACGGCATCCGAGCGCGTCATGAACGGATCCACACTCCTTTGGCTGACCCTACAACGAGCGACTATGACAAAACCAAGTTGCAGGCGACCCGTGCTCGCCCGTGCTCGCCCGCGGGCCACACAGGGAGATCAAGTTCTCCAAGGAGGGATGGGCAAGCGTTCTCAAGGGTCTTGACGTCCTGGCTAATGCCGTTAGCGTTACCCTCGGTCCCAAGGTGAGTAATGCCGTTGGTGTATGTGTCAACTATCCTGAGCGTTCGCGCAGGTCGCAACATCATCATCAAACGGTCGTTCGGCGGCCCCAAGATTACCAAGGGTGAGTCAGCTGTTCAGTGCGTTGTGTCATGTACTGAACCAGGTCTTAGACGGTGCGATGGTTGCCAAGTCCATCACCCTCAAGGCCAAGTTTGAGAACCTCGGTGCCCGGTAAGCCTAGACCCCTCTGTCCAAACCATTTGTATACTCATGCATTCCACAGTCTCGTTCAAGATGTCGCCCAAAAGACAAAGAAATGGGGGGTGATGGGACGACGACAGCCACGGTGCTGGCGCGTGCCATCTACTCTGAGGGCGTCAAGAATGTCGCTGCTGGGTGCAACCCCATGGACCTTCGTTGCGGGTCACAAGCAGCCATCGACCGTGTCGTCGAGTTCCTTGCTGCCAATACCAAGAAGGTGACCACGACGGCCGAGATCGCCCCGGTTGCCACCATCTCCACCAACGGTGACATGCACGTCGGCAATCTCACTGCTTAAGAGGGTGTAATCACCTTCAAGGAGGGCCGTACGATTGAAGATGAGATTGAGATCACGGAGGGCATGCGGTTCAACCGTGGGTTCATCAGTCCCTACTTTATCACGGACATCAAGGCGCAAAGGTCGAGTTCGAGAAGCCGTCCATTCTGTTGAGTGAGAAGATTTCGGTCTTGCAAGACATTCTTCCCTCGTTGGAAGCGGCTGCCCAATCGCGTCGTCCTTTGGTGATTATTGCCAAGGACGTTGACGGAGAGGTGTTGGCTGCCTGTATCCTCAACAAACTTTGCGGTCAGCTCCAGGTCGTCGCCGTCAAGACCCCTCGCTTTGGTGACAACCGCAAGTCGATTCTCGGTGACCTTGCCATCCTCACTGGCGGTACTGTCTTTATTGATGAGCTTGACATTAGGCTTGAAATGGCCATGCCCGACCTCCTTGGTTCAACTGGCTCCATTACGATTACCAAGGAGGACACCATTGTTCTCAACGGCAAGGGTTCCAAGGATGCCATCCAAGCGCGTTGTGAACAGATCCGCGCTCTTCTGGCCGACCCTGCGACAAGTGAGTATGACAAGACCAGGTTGCAAGAGAGGTTGGCCAAGTTGAGTGGTGGTGTTGCGGTCATTAAGGTCGGAGGGGGCAGTGAGGTGGAGGTTGGTGAGAAGAAGGACAAGTATGATGACGTGCTCAACGCAACATGTGCCATGTGGTAGCTCTATATCAGCAGCGAAATTTACTAGGAATTACAATTGTGCATTTATCCACCCCGAGTTGTTAATTGGATCATTCAGGCCTCCGAGTCAGAATCTGTGTCTGGGTGATCACCAGCGACCAGCTCTCCAACCCTGGCTTCCCCACATCTTTTCGCCGCCTCTTGCATTGCACGAAGGACCTCTTGCATCTGCCTGAGATCACAGACATGTTCATACACTTCTTGGGCAACGCTCTTGTGAAAACCCAGCTTTGCAGCAACCTCACTCACATGAATGTCATACCCATACTGAGCAAGCGGGATCACGTCACCTGGATGGGCAGGAAAGCCACCAGAGGGAATGGTGACTTGTGGTCATTCAACATCAACGTGGTCTGATTACTAACGTAATAACTTACTTAACGCTGCGCGCTTGTGGGCCTGGGCCTTCTCTCCGCTTGCCAGTGCAGTATGCTGGACTCGGACTCGGCTTGGGGTTTGATTTTGCCTCACTGGGATGAGTGACCGAGCGGGTACAGCATGCAACTTGCCAGCTCCTTTGGACTGATGGCTTGGACCCTGAGGCTGGGCATTTTTGTCCCTAACACACAAATTGGGCCTGGTAGCCTGAGGGTTCACTGGTAAGTCACAGTTGGAGCTCGAGGTGAGTGCAATCACTGAGCTGACACTTGACTTGGAGTTGCAAGACCCAGATTGTGGCATGATTTCAGATGGGTTCTGTGCACACAGAATCAATGTGAACTTGTCCAGCACAGAGGTGAATCTAGGTCAACTCAGAGTCTCAGATACCCCTGATCAGTGCTTGATCATTGCATGTGAGCGTACCACACTGGACAACCTGAATATCAGAAGGAGTCAGATGAACTTTCTCTTGGGCTTGTGATGAGTGGATCGGCAATTATTGGTCTTTGGCAAACCCCAACAAATTCACAACGTTCACCACATAAAATTTCAAATGAGCGTAGTGCTTTCAATTTTTAAACCCCAAAGGCCACCATCCCACTCTGTCATAAACATGTCAGTTTTCGAGCCAAAGGTCATTGCATCCATCCTCCGAAACAGCTGTATTGTCCAGCCAGGTGAACGGGAGAAGTTCCGGACACAGTGGTCCCAGTCTGTGAGTTCACACCTGGTGCTCAATGGACCCAGATTGATGGCATCAACACACTCTAAAATAAACAGGTTGATGCCTGGGTGGAGAAATGGAATAACTTACCAGCAACAAAGGCGAGCAACCGCCCACTTGCTCAGCTGAAGTGGGAGGCTGAAGTAGTTGAGTATGTCACCTCGCTGTGGAATGCGACACGCTGCCGCAGTCCGAAAGCCGTGACGAAAAAAACACTCGGATTTGATGTACCAATCCTCGGGCCACGTTTCGTACCACCGACCTACCTGCACGCACAGCTGCGACCCGGACCTACCAACATCCAGCCAGACATCCAGTACCTCAAGCCTATCAATATTGTCCACCCATTGTACTACCCAGAGCTCACAAAATGCCCTCGGTGCTCGTCCTGTGACAATGTAAGTTGGGAAGGTTGGACAACAACGGGTGCACGTGAGCTCCATGGAATGTTGCACGAAGAAACTGCACTCGGATTGCAGTTACACTGCGACAGTTGCAAGCGCAGTCGCAACAGGCCAGAGAATTCAGCGGCCGATGTTGCGATGGTGGCAGACAGCAGAGAGGACTCACAATCAACTAACGAGGGCGACACGAAAGACGGTGGCTATTGCTTTGCACTGACGAGCTATGTCTTCTGGAAAGGATGGAACCACTGAGAGATCCCAGGTAGGTCCATGATCTGTCTTTCGTCAGTGAATTCCATTCAATGAGGGCCGTAGGGGAAATACCTATCTTTTACAAGCGTTGCGCGCTGACTCGCGAGTTGTTCAACCTCGTGGTTGAGATCCGTCCATCAACAACATCAGCGGGGTTGGCAGAGCAGCTCAAACGTGAGTTCTTACCTGTGGCAGGCCCATCATCTGATGGTGGTAGCTGATGACAAGCTATAGAGTTCCATCTCCTCGAATATCACCAGCGCAAGTGGGCCTATCTCAAGGCTGTCCAGCGCGAGCATGCCAAGGCGACAGGCACCGTTGGGCTGGCCAAATTTGGAATCACTGCAAACACGCTCAAACCCTTCTCGACTCCAGACGATCCACAAGGCTATGCGGACAAGTCCATCTCCCATGAAGTGATCACTGAGGTCTTTTTGGACTTCAGTGGTCGCACTCGGCAAGCAGAATCACAGCTGTACTTGAGGTCACTCCCCAGCAAGTCCATTCTCGTCTGTTTTTCACACCACTACTAATCGTTCTGCGTGCTACTAGCTCGGTGCGGGTCCATCGACAGCACATTCAAGTCTGCCAGCAAGGCAACCATCACCGACAGCCATTGTCGAAGGTCGAAGGAGTTACGGGGTGGGATTCTAAGCATGATCAACGAGAAAGGCGAGATTGTTGCTTGGGTAAGTACGTGCTACAAACGCGCTCTCAACTACAGCTGACGAGATTTCTCCACAGCGCCTCTGTCAAACTAAAGCCAATGCCGAGATCACCGAGTTGTTGATGGGCATCAGGCATCGCCACGAGGTGCTGGGTCTTCCCATGCCCGAGATGATGGTCACAGATAATTGTTGCCAAGTTCGTCGGGCTGTGGAGTCCGCCTTGCCAGAGGCGGACTGCATCCTTGACGTGTGGCATTTCATTGCCAGGTACGATATTCCTATCTCATCTCTTCAGCTCGTGACCATCCAAATTTCAGATACGTTGCGGTCATTCTCAACTCTGGAAAAAACGCATACCGCACGGCCGTCGCCGCTGACATAACCAACGCGGTCCTCAAGAAACGTTCAGTGAAGGGATCAGGTGCCGAGTATTGGAACAAAGCGGAACAAGAACAGCGACTCGAGGCTGCCTTTGCCAAGTGGGCTGAGAAGGGCACGGTGTGGTCGGCCGCTGCTATGCAGGTAAGCACACGTTGTTCCTTGCCTCACCTCGTGTGCGCTGCACTGGCTGACGCGGCAATCAGGTACACAAAGAGCAGCTCAATCACGTTCGCAAGGGCTGCCTCGAACGCCGCCGTCAGGATATTCCGTCCGATGGTAGTCGCATTGAAGGTTCTCACAAGGGCTGGAACTCACTCCAACGAGTCCAGCCGAGTTGGATTACTGTACTAGTTGCTCTCGGCCACGACTTTGTCCTCCGTCGAAACATTCGTGTCGCTTACAGTTGTGCCAGCGCGGCACTGGCACGCGGCGGCAGCTCAAAGCTGGAAAGCCCATTCCTCACCTCGACTCACGGTTCTCATCACATCAGCCTTGTTTCCACCATCGCTTCGCTTCACAACGAAATTCTCGAGAACAATGTCTCGTCTGGCCTCGGACGTCTTCCACAATTAGCTGTCGCTCCCTCAGGCGAAACGTTCGGTTTAATCACCTCCGACCACACTTCAACGTTCGGTGGGCTGATCGACGTCAAAGAAGAGCTCACTGAACTCGATGATGCCGTCGCGATACACTCGCTCGAGTTTGAGCACGACACCACCGCCGACCTTGCACTCTAGGCGAGCCGCTCCATTCTCGAGGAGTTGAATATCGATCCTCGGCTCCTGAATCAACCTGCCATCAGCAGTCCAAGCATCATGAACGTTACCACAGCCGCAAAGCGCAAATCGGAGTCTGTGTTGCCTGTCGACAGAGCTGGCAGGGCCACCCTCATGACCGCCCTCTCATCGGAAACCCCTCCAACTGTCGAAGACCCCTCCATCGAAGCAGGTCCCACCAACTCAGAAGCCGTGCCTCCTGTTGCCAAACGAGCACGCCTGGGCTCTCGCTCCCAGCTGTCAGACTCAGAGGGACGGGCCTTACATCACACCACGCCCACTGTGTCCGAGTCCGACACTTCCCGTCCTGGCCACCTCGACCACTACTTCAAGGCCAGGACTGCACATGTTTCGGCCACACCCGTCAACATGCCAAAGCCGACGTCGACGTGCGGCATAGCATCCAAGTCTGGGTCTTTTCCAAGTCGCTGCCCCGCGTCCACTGGCACAACCGAGCCCACTTCGAGCCCAACGGCAGCAAAGACCACCAGCACCATGGCCAGTCTCCCGGCATCCACTAGCCCTCAGGCCTCAGCATCCGCCGAGTCCCACATGCTTCCGCGATGCTGTGTTGACGGCCTTACCCGCTCACAGCGTCTCTTCTCACTTGCCACCAACATTGATGCACGCGTGTTGGTCATACAGGAATCCGGTGAATTTTACCTGTTCATGGACATACGAGCCGAGTTCAAGTGGGTCTCTCATGAGATGACGTCCAAGCGGTGGGTCGAAGCAACTGCGGAATACAACCAGCGTCTCGTCATCAAGTGTGGGTCGACCGCCGTTCTCAAGCATCCGCTGGCACTCCTCCGAAAGCTCGGCGAGCTTGAGCCGAGGCTCATGAACAGGATCACAAAAGGACACTACACATGTGAGTACTACTACAGGCACCAAGAGCCACCAATATCTCCAAGACACTAATGTCTTCCCTCACTTCCAGCGAAACGAAACTCTGAAGCGTTCTGGAAGAAGCACTGCGACGCTGTCGTTCTCATCAAGCCCGGGGCCGAGGGCGCCTCCAAGAAGGTACGCAACCTCACGTCGCACCGCTCGTCGTCGGGCGTTCCACTCACGCGATCCGACTTGGACTGCAACAGGTACGCAAGGCGCAGACTTGCTCGCGCTGTCAAACGATCATGTACCCTGGCTCAGAGGGCTCCTCCCTCAACCACAAGAGGGCCTACTGCAGTGACGGTGTCAGGCAAGTCTCCAAGGCCGGCGACAAGGTTCCACCACGGCCCCAGCCGCAGGGTATCTTCACTGCGGGCAAGACCTTCCATCCACAGGCGTTTTACGTGACGGTACAGGACATCTACGAGCGCTACTGCATCCCTGGCGCTGAGTCTCCCCCCTTCGCAACCATGGAGGCAATCGCCTTCGCCAAGCTCTTGGCGTCTCGCATCCGCATGTTCGATGGTGGTATGATTGGCCTCCGCCTCTTCGCCGACAATGAGCTTGACCCGAAGACGCCGACTGGATGGATCATCCGTCCCGAGGACGGCAGTGGCGAGTGGCTGCGACTCGGCTACCTTCAAGGCAGCATCTCCTGAGGGCGCCGACGAGCGAGCGCTCCTCCGACCCGAGTCACGGTCACCCCAGGCTCTCCTCTTTTCCTGTTCCTTTTTTTTTTGGTTCTTGTTCTTTTTTTTTGCCCCTGTCTGGCCCTTTCTCGCTCGCCCGCTTTCTCCCCCGTCTCATCGATAAATATCGTGGTCACGTTTCCGTCCCCTCTCGTCGCTCGTCATTCGTCGCTTCGTCGCTTCCCTCGTTCTCGTCCGTTCTCCGTGCGTGCTCGGCGCTGCTAGTGTAACATTAATTAATTGGTTCGCGCGCCCGTGTATCTACTGTATCTACGTGAATGCTCGCTCCGTTCCGTTCCCGTCCCGCCCATCCTCCTCGTGAAAAGAAAAAGGGACGACGGAGCCCTGCATACTGGGCCAGTCCCCCCCATGCCGTGCAGCGACGCTGCGATTGGTCCACGCGCAGGCACCGCCACGCATCACGTGCCACCCGAACGGTCCCAAACGGTCCTGACCGTTTGGGACCATTAGCGTGGGAACCCTGGGTATGACGAATCTCCCCCTTGCGCTTGGGGGCTGGTACGATTAGTTCACCCCTAATATCGAGTTCTCTTCAAAGGTCTGAACATATCAAGTGAGCGGTTATTTCGAGGAGGGGTAGACAAACGTACCTCGTTCACACATTCCAACATCCTGATACAGAGGGACAAACACTGAAGATCGAGCGCATCTGCTCGTGCCCGTTCTTTGGGTGTGAGTTCATTCTGCAGTTTTGGCGCCTTCGATGGCTTGACAGCACTCGGGCTTGCATCCGCCGCCGTCGCATCGTCGGCCTCGGCCTCTTTTGCTGCCTCGGTGTCCTCAGTCACCTGCCCCTCCCGCTCGCCCCTCAACTCATGCACCACCTAGACAACGACCCGAATCAAATCCCTCTCGTTCGGCAACAACACCCTCAGCACATCCAGACATCTCACCACAACCCCTCTGGCAAACCCTCCTGCCCAATCGTATCTCTTACGAGCTGAAACAACTTCCGCAGTCCAATCTCGTATGCGTAATCCAGGTTCATCGCAAGCTTGAGCATCTCGGCGACTACGAACTCGGCGTCGAGCAAGAGGTCATCCAAGCGCTCGTCAGTGTCATGGTCCGGTCGCTCGTTGGTGTCGAGTGCACGCAACGCACGTCCTTGAGAGATGGCGTTCACGTCTTCTTGGTGCTTGCTGTAGACGGTTTGAACCTGGCATGTGAGGTGGGTCACGACGGCGAGGGACATCTCCAGTTTGGACTGATCGTTGGTCGTGATGCAGTACTCTACACATACACGTGCTAGAAACGCCTTTTCGGTGGTAAACGCGTCCCAAAAAGCACCTTTCATCGAGTAAACGCGAGCAGCAGTCACAAGGACGCGTAGACACACCTTTGAACTTTAGTTGGTCGAATGCGTCGATGCACGTGGCAAAGATGCTCAGCAGAGCGTCTTCAGCAATGGAGTTCTCGTTTAGCTCGAACAGGCCCAGGAAGGCCAACACATCATCAGTGACAGCACCACCCTCCTTGGCCTTGGTTGCCTCCTGACGACGTCGATCCATGGACCAAGGAACAATCCACCGCCGGCGCGGACTGCGGGCTCGCGGTCTCCGGCCCGTTCCAGATGATGAACTTTCTGAGCGATGGTGAGTACGCGTGGATGGAGAGGACCTATGGCAGATCCATCCAAGGCGGTGCAATTTTTCTCGAAGAAGGCCAAATAGATGGTGCGACGCACGGTGTTGTCAGTGTCACAAGAGCGCGCAAGAATTCCGTGAAGGGTGTGTTTTGCGAGGGGCATGTTCAGAAGGGCAGTGCGCCGTACTTCGCTGTTGGCATGAGTTCAGCAAGAAAGATGAGGAGCGAGTGAAAGACACGTATGCGGCGGGATCACAACTGAAGGTATCGAGAAGGACGTCGATGGCCGTCCACTCGTCATCTTCCACACCAGAAGGGTCTTCTGAACTGCAGTTTTGAGAGAGCAATCGCTGCTTGTACGCGGATGGGAGTTTCTTTGTCGTGTATGCACTCGATGAGGGCTGCTCTAAGTATTTGGTACACGCCCTCGCTGTCAAAAGGGTCAGAATTGACCACCGATGGTATGACGAGGGGCGCACTTTATTTCACCGAGGCGGGCAACCATTTCTGTGAGCAGGCGTACACAGCGGTAACAGACAATCTTGTCCTTTGTGACGAATCCTCTGAAAAGGAACCTGAGGAAACGAGCAACGAAGCGAGCTGTGGTGGTGTCATCACCATTATCGTTGACGACGACGACATGGCAGAGCATGTCGATGAAGGAGTCTTCAAACGTGCATTTTCCGGTGAGTTTGATGCCCCGTCGACCATGGACTGACTCTGTGGATGCTGCTGCTTCGAAGTGGAGTTTGTGCAGCGTGACGATGTTCCTCTGGTGGTTTGTCGCGGTGGTTTGTACTCGGTCAAAAATCTTTGGGAGGGCCTCTGCAACAGAGATGGTCCCGGCTGGCATGCATTTCACTCCTCTGATTTTTGGGGACCTGGACTATGCTTGGACCTTTTCAGCAGAACTTTGTCCAGATGGCTTGATTGATATTACTGGAAGTGTTCTTCGGTAAGCACCCGCTCCTTTTGATCAACTTCAGGATGCGAATAGAGATTCGGATGACACCCAGCGGGGGTTTATCGAGTTATCAATTATTCCTACTGAATCGTTCACTCTTTATCTGAGTAACCGCGACCACTGATGCCGATTTTGTATAGCATTTTCCAGATACCAAAGCTTGGAATGAAGCTCAAGCAAGACTCGATCCTGCTCTTATATACACCTCCCAAGTTTATATCACATCCGACGAATCGCTACCTCTACCTTATAGAAGGTGGCCATCGCGCCATGAGCAAAGGAGCGATTAACAAGCGTCTGCAACACTTAGTGAGTGATCCTACACTGTTGACTACCGCAGCTATACGTTTTCTGTAGAGCGCCGCCGGCAAGGTGATCAATCAGGAGATGCCAGATCCCCTGCTGAAGTGTTTGGTCGATGCAAGGCTCCGGCGGGGATATGGACATCGGCGATCCGAATCATCGATCCCACCGAGGCATGTACACCTTCGCTAGCCTGGCGTCTTTTACTCAACGGAATGCAATCAAAGACGGTTGCCCTTGTTCACCTAGATAACTACGAAGCGGCGTTCTCTCTTGCTACCGTCCCGTTCGCTGCTCGAGGAGGGGGCTGCACCTTGTTGTTGGCACGGCATCTGATTCGCTGGTTTCCCCACGATCTCGCACAAGTGGTTTCTTGCGAACGTATAAATTTGTGGAGGACAACACCGGTCTGGAGCTGGTACACAAAACCGAGACTGATGATGTACCTTTGGCGGTCATGGCTTTCCAAGAACGACTTGTCGCAGGCGTGGGCAAAACGCACCGCATCTACGAGATGGCCAAGAAAAAGCTGCTGCGCAAATCTGAAAACAAGGTCAATTCACTTCCCCGAACTTAGTTCATAAGCTGACGTGATGTAGTAGACATTTTCTTCTGTCACCGTCACCCTCGATACACAAGGGTCCAGGATCATCGTCGGCGACATGCAACATTCGATATTTTTCGTGGACTACAAAAAGCGCCAGAAGACCGGCTTCTCATTTTTGCCGACAATACTCAACCATGAAGGGTCGTGTCATCGACGATGGTCGGCTATTGCATTGTCGCAGCCAGCGATCGGTTCGGCAACATATTTGTCAACCGTCTCCACAACAAGGTCTCGGAACAAGTCGACGACGATCCCACAGGCGCTGGCATCCTGCACGAAAAAGGCCACCTGATGGGTGCCCCACACAGGACAAGGTTCCTCTGCCACGTGCACGTAGGTGACATCGTCATATCGGTCCGCAAGTTCTCGCTCATCGCGTGCGGGCGCGAGGTGCTCCTTGACACTGGTCTCCACGCTACGATCTGGATCCTCGTCCTGTTCGTGTCGAAGGGGGTGTGGATTTCATCTCGACGCTGGAGCAGCACATGCAGACGGAGCAGGGAAGTTTGGTGGGACGGGACATTTGGCTGGCGAAAGCAGCCGTGGACGGGGATCTGTGCGAGACGTATGCACGGTTGAGGGGGTCGAAGAAGGGGGTGATCGCGGGGGAGCTAGATAGAAGTGTCGGGGAGGTGTTGAAAAGTTGGAGCAGCTGCGGATCGCTGCGAGTGGGTTTTGAGGTGCGTTTTTGATGTCCAATCCTACTACTGCTGTATTCTATGTTCTTGAGATTTAGGTTTGACCTGGTCCAGACTCCACCGTGGCAGCACCACAACGCGGACACCTGAAAAGGTAATGTTCCAATCCAGAAACCCTCGAAAAAGGCGACTCTATTCTACGTCTCGCAAATGCAAAAACGTGTCCAGGCTCCGGAGTGGTCGTGAAAAACCCCGTCGGAATCCCTGCCGTAGGCGCGTACCTGGCGTCAGAAGAGTACACGTCTTTTCTTCTCGCTCCATACCCTTCCATAAGAATGTTATGTAGGTTGAACGCGGGCGAGGTCTCTCTCCGGTCTGCAGTATCTGCAACATGTGTCTCGAAAGCCGAGTTCTCTGTCATCCTCAAGAAACTACGCTCAGTGATTGGTGCTGAGAAAGGGGACACTGTCACAAATCTCACGTACGAAGCGCTTATCCATGCGCACCACGTCCGATCAGGGGACTGTGCTATTGCCTGCACGGAGGATGCCGAGGCTGTGCAGATAAATCCTATATAACTGCAGCGACGGCATCCTCGAAGAAACGCACCGACGCTCGTGTCCCATTCCCAGAGACGCCGACCAAGAAACGCAGAGTCGACTCATCGTTGCCCGTCAAGGGAATAACAAGTACCTTTCCCGCTAAACCTCCTTCGGCAGCCGCTACGGCTGCCTTCCATGCTACCCTCACAGGCAGTCCCACCAAACCTGCCGCTCAGCAGGCACGGGAATCCACAGGGGCTGGTCTATCGACTCCCCGCCGCTCGCATCACGCCAAGGTGGCTGAAGCGACAGCTACAACGGTGCGAATCGACCCACAATCGTCACCGTCGCGTTCGCAAGGACAGGCGTCCCCAGCTCGAGCAACCGTTCGACGTGGCTTCCGCCCTACCTTTCTCGAACAGCAACAATGGTGCACTCGGGACCCCAAAGCTGAGCGGACGCGGGCGGGTGCGCAGACGCTCCAAGATAAGATGGTGGATGTGCATCCCTTTGAGGGATTGCGCGTCAGATGAGGCCTTGAGGTCTCGCCTTAGGTTTGTTTCACTGTGGTGGCACGGAAACGTTAGACTCGTCTTTTCCCCAGCTCATCGTCGTATGCAGGTCTCCGTGACGTGCTCCACTCGTGGGGGGATCGCTGTTGGACTTGGAAATGTCGTGGCAGTGACGGTCCGGTGAACAGCCTTGCGCGCCGGCTGACAGAGCATGCGCATAGATTCTTATCAAAAAGGGATATAGAGTGGGAAGAAAGTATACTACCGCAGCTTGCTGGCTGACATCCTGACTGTTGGACAAGAGCGTTCCCTATCCACGGAAATCAATGCTGGTAGTGTTGTGCGGACGATGAGACTCTTAGCGTTCGAGTGATACGAGTGGACGACAGCAAACAATCAGCAATATTGGAAGCAGATTATGCCAACTCTCTCGCGGTCTCTAATAATGGCAGATTGGTTGCAGCGGGGACATCCACCAGGGTCATCGTTTGGGACATCAACGCGCAGGAAAAAGTCACAAGCTGTCTCCCCACCATCATTCGAGTTGGCCCTTGCAGAACCCACTTGCTGACGTTGCAACACACCACACACCGACGTCCGTCTTGCAACCTGATTCCGCTCAAGCATCTTGCAACACCTCCACGGAACGACCCAATGTATTGCGGTTTCTCGCTAGGTAAGGGCACGGTGTGCTACCTACACCAAACCCATTACCCACAGGCACGGGCGCCTGTACCTATGAGGCCGTGGCAGTACACAGACACGAGAGGGCATGCGTGCGTTGTGAGTGAGAGGGCAAGGGAAGCGGCAGGAGAGTCACTGTCGTCGACGCGTCGACGTGTTGATGTCATTGCTGGCGTTGTACATCTCGCATTGATGTCGACGTCCTTGCACCATGTTGTCGCCCTACTTGCCGATGTTGTTGTGCACATCACGTCGACGCTGCATTGAGTGGCAACGGGAGAAGGTGAAGTGGTGGCACGGGGGTCGTCGTTGTCGTCACTTGCATCACGCCGCGTCTGTGTCAATGTCCCGGAATATCTGAGTTGTGTCGAGTGGTGGGAGAGGGTGCGATTCCTGTGTCTCGAATCATGTATGCGACATGACATGGTGTCCTCCAATGATCTTATTGCAGTCATCCAGCAGCAGAAAAAGAGGAAAACCGCTTCTGGGTAGCTATTATTAACTACGGGTTCCAGCAACCTTAGGTTATTGAATACGTGGCATTGGCTTCTGTTGGACGACCTACTGGTCAGGTCTGCCACATCACGGCTAATAGACCATACCGCAGGTAGTACAGGTCGGTGTTGACCCATACCCATTGGGGGTACGGTGTCGGCATGTACAGGTACGGCGTTCGCTCACCGACCTGCAGTGTTACCCATGAGCAACCCTACAATCGACAGGAACAGGGAGGATTTAGCAGCAACACAAGTGGGAAGTGTGAGGTGGGCTGTTCCCCCATATGAGGGTGGCGAGTGGGAGATAATGTGCACATGTGTGGACTCCACACCCGCGTATCACAGCTGCGAATATAGTGGGAGCGTTTGCACCTGCTCTCACCTACTCCTTCACCGCAGAATCGCTACCAAGTAAGTGCAAGATTTGCTTACAACGTGGTACTCAACGCCCTGTCCCAGTGCCTCAGTCCCCTGTGCCTCCCGCACCTCAGCCTCCCGTAAAGTGCGAGCAAGTAGAGGGCCACATCCCCCTCTTCGTGAAGTGCGAGCAAGTAGAGGGCCACATCCCCCTCTTCGTGAAGTGCGAGCAAGTAGAGGGCCACATGCCCCTCTCTGTGAAATGCCAGGAAGTAGAGGGCCGCATCCCCCTCTCCGTGAAGCATGAGCAAGTAGAGCATTATGTCCCAGTCCCCATTAAGAAGGAGGAGGAGGAGGAGGATGCCCAGTGCGTAGCTTCTCACGCCATTTCTCCTGGAATCTAATTGGAAGCACAGCCTGCTAGGCAGCACAGGACAGCAGTCTCCCTCAGTGGACCCAAACGACTATCCACCCCTGCCGCCAGTCTACAGGAGGAGAAAAGTGTATAGGGCTGATCCAAGAAGAGTTAGGCAGGAGGAAGGTGACTGCCACTACCTTCGTCCTCGATCTGCCGTCCGCAAGCCTAAACAGAGGTTGTAAATGTAGACTTTGTAGTTTTTCTTGTCTGTCTATTCACATACTCGTAACCTTATTGCCTCCGGAGGGAATGCTACTGTTGTGACTTGGACTGCCAATTAATCATTGTTTGGTTGGTCAAGTATACCTGGGAGTCGTTTACAAATCCTTCACGAAATGTGTATCAAAGGGCTGGGACAACAGAAACTTGAATGGCGGCGAAAGGTGTTTAGCACACCTGCTGTTCAACCACTGGGGTTCAGATGGGGGTAAGCACCGAAGTTAGACAATAGGCAGCATGCAGACTGATACATTAAGATAAGAGACAAGTGTATGTGGGACAACAATGAGCAGGTTCGTCATAGCAAGGGAATTGTCGACCCCGATTCTCGATCAGCAAGTCCTTGCTGTGGTGAATCAGCTAATCTACCACATACGCGCAACTCTTGCGTGACCTGTGACTATTCACAGAGCCCTGTGGGCAAACCTGGACCCATGCAAGAGAGAGGTTACAAAACAGTGAACCTGGGGCAATTCTTTGTTCCAGGTGCTTGAAAGAACTGATGGATTTTGAAAAGACAACTGTCAGACAAACTTAAAAAAATCAAAGTATTGTTGAACCTTGCCCTCAGAGGGAATGCTTGAGGAGGTGCACTCACGACCCCTAAAAGATAACACGCAAAGCGCCATGACTCAGTCAATACTTTGCAACTTGGTCTGTAGCCTCCAAAGAAAGATGAGAAAGACGAGGACGAAGACGACAAGGCCTTCAAGGAAAGGAAGAAGGCAGAAGAAGTTGTATTGAAGGCTGCAAAGGATAAATGTACGCACCATCCGATCTTGGAGAGGAGGACTACCCTCATCACTATGACCATCCTTGTTCGGTTTCCGACTGTGCACATAGCTGTCAAAGGTATGGACCCATCTCACCGCTTCTCTACGTTGCTTTGCTGAACATTGATATGCTTATCAGGTGGTGCTCCTGGCAGTGGATTCAAGGAGTATGTTTTTCTCGGTGACTGGATGCCGCAGGTGTCGACCTACCATTTTCAGGTCTTCCGGGAAGAAATAACTGAGTGGGAGCCTGGCAGGTGTACAGTGACTTTGGGATCCAGAGGTGTGCATTTGTTTTCGTGTCAACCACGTCATACATCTATCAATGAGATTACTCATACCCGCGATGAGCACGATGTCTCGGGGCTGGCATGTAGACCTCAACCGCATCTGGGATGTGCGCCATCTCTTACCTGTGTCAGCATGCCGTTGATTCAGTCGATTTAGGTGATCGATCCATTCCCAATCCACGCTCACAAACAGCACTTTCTTTCTCCGGCATACCCCCTCGATTGTGAGTCTGTTCATTCTCCAGTTGGACTTGGCCTTCATCCATCTCTTCCAGTTTGGTTGCCCATCGACACTACCACACAGTACCAAACATCACTGACCCGCTCAGTCAACGCCTCTTGGTCGCAGGCAACAGCAGATCCACATGGGGTATCACATCCATCTGTTCCCTGGAGTCAGATATGTCCAACAGAAGGCTGGGCTGGTCTTTAACATCTAAACGTGTTGCGGGGTTGGATGTCCCCTTGTCCGACCTGAATGGGGACGCCTTGGAACCCCTGCTCTGCACACAACCCCTCCAAAGAGCGTTTTTCACAATTCTTCCATAACCCAGCTCGCCGAAAAGAAAAATGCATGTCCCAGAGTGGCATCGCAGGAGCATACACGCATTGGAGAGAGCCCCAGTGCAGCTCATTAGTTTACCCTGTTCGCCTACAAGCAGCGATGAAACAAGGTGTGAAGTGATTATATGCGCCCCCTATGAGGTACATTTACCCTTGTTTTCTGGGTCCTCCCTGGAACCGATGGCGTGAACGGTTCGATTTCTGCAGATACGCCTTCTTGGCGACCTCTGCATACACCTCCCTGTATCCAATTCTAACACTCAGTATCTCTGTCTCTTTTCATTTTCCATGCTACCTGACGCCTTCGCTAGGGTCAGACGATATCCAACTCATAATTGAGGTCGCACCATTTCAGCATGTCTCGCACACACAGTAATACCTCACACCATTGATGGCACGCCGCTCGGGGATGCAGCCAGTATCGGGATCCCATATCTTGATCTTGGACACCAGATGGAAGGGTACTAATCGATCATCTGTGCACGCCTTGTTCCTAGTCCAATACCTCTTCCACCTTCATTGTCCGTTGTTCTCCCCGGCGAAGAGCCTGTACACATCGCACCAACCCAAACCCATATTGTACCCCTTCAGTTATGTATATCGTTACTTGAAAGAATACCAGAGGATGTCAAACAGCTGGAAATCAAGCTTACCTGCGTCCGCTCCACGGCCTTGTCCCAACCAACTAAGGAGCGAGTTCTATCTTACATACGCGACAATGCGTAGTCTATGACCCGGGGTACATTCATCCACCGCACCACTCTCAAGTCGATACAGCGGTTTTAATATATCATTACCCACTAGTTAGCACAAAAATGTGATACATCCTTCATGCTGGTTGAGAGTCACCTGTCTGATGCATCTAATGATATATCACCCCGATTCACCCGCGTCCATCAAGAACATCTTGGCGTATGTATGTAGACATGTGAGAGGTATTTGTTGCATCGAAGGTTAGTGACACTATCTGAGATGAGGCTCCCTTCAACGGTGGTGGCAGCACGAAAAAAAACTGGAGATCCCGTCGCGGATCCGACCCCTAGCTACAGACAGAGTCAGTCCTACTGTTCACAGTCTTACTGGCAGCACAGCACGAACCTTGAACGTTGTAAAGATTAGATAGAGGCGACAACAATCATCAGTGCACAGAATCAAAATCCTTAGAAATGCGTACAATTATTGGGATCATACTTCTATTTTATCTGCTGCAATCGGTTGTTGTACTTGTAACCTGAAACACAAAGTCATTAGGATGCCCGAGAAACCCATAACATTGTTGTTCCTGACCTTCCTGCCAACTAGTCTCGCAAGCACTTCCCTTGTTTTAGAAGCTAGCCGGGGGCCTAAGGGCAGTCAAAGGGTTCGCTGCATTGGGCACGGAGTGAACTGAAGAGGTATACGTACTTTCACTCGTTCCAACTTGTGAACTGCACTGGTTCAAATTTTCATCTGACCTTGAATGATGCGCAGTTGTCCATGTGTTGTCGTTATCATTTCAGTGCTAGGACAAAGATATCCGTAATGCAACAAAATGGAAGCACGGTATCAAGGGAGCAAAGAACCGCAGTAATGCTGTTGACTCTGGAAGTTGAATATCACAATTCGACATTGCTGTGAGATCGATCTGGTCGAAGGCTGGAGGCAGTTTTGACACCAGCACCGATCCCCCAGGAGCTACCTTCCATCCGGGCTCGTGTGAGAATGGCAGAGAGGGGTTGTTCTGCGACGGGCACAATAAAGACGTGGTGTTGGCATTGGCTTGGTCAGAGAAAACCGTGATGAAGGATGCATCTCGACCTTCGAATAGACCCAGACTCTGAGGAACGATTTAAGTCACCGGACACACTGTCAACAGTGATGGACCAGTGGCATGGTTTGGCACCAGATCCACCCCTTTTCTTGCAGTAGACCCGATAACTACCGCAAGAACTTTTTGCAGGAAACACGGACAAGCAAACCTTTGCAATACGATTCCTCACCTGCATCTCGACGTTCCCCCACTCGCCACATAGTATTGCAAAACACCATGGACATGTAGCAATCCGCGCCATGCCCATGATATTTTGCAATACTTCTTCTACATGCGATACATCTCGTCCGCACCTTGCTCTTTGCAAAACTCCACTGCTCGCTACATGGTATTGCAAGACACCAAGGACGGTTGCTACACAGTACTGCAAAGCACCACGGACATGTAGCAATCCGCGCCGTGCCCATGATATTTTGCAATACTTCTTGCACGTGTGATACATCTCGTCCGCACCTCGCTCTTTGCAAAACCCCATCGCTCGCTATATGGTATTGCAAGACACCAAGGGCGTGTTGCAAGATTTCTTCCACTCGTTTACACACTCTGCGCCCGTCTTTCAACATCCCATTCATCCGCTATGGAATGTCACGTCTATTGTCGCTGCCGGGCCGCCCTACCTCACCCTTCCCTCACACTCGTCCTCATCCTCTCCCCTCGTCTTGCCTGACAACAACAACGACAACGGCGCGATATCGACAATGGTGCTGTTGTCGCGTTGTCACCACCACCTTTCGCCCTCATCATCTTCGCCTTCCCTGGTCCTTCCCCAACCCTCTCCCCTTATCTTGCCAGATGACAATGACAATGACGCGACAACCACGATAGCGCGGTTCTCACACAGTTGGTTGTTGGCATTGCGACTGCCTTCTGCCGCCCTCGCCCCCCCTCTCCCCCATCCCGCCTGACAATGACGACAAGACACGATAACTGCAACGGCGCGGTTGTCATGTCATTGATGTCGTTGTTATCATCGTCACCTTTCGCCCTCATCATTTTCGCCTTCGCATCCCCCAGCTCTTCCCCAACTCCCCTCATCTCGCCAGACGACAACAACAACAATGCGATAACCGCGATCACCGCGGTTGTCACCTTGTTGTTGTTGTCATCACGACCGACTTCCACCCTTATCGCTCTCGCCCTCGCCCTCGCCCTGCCTCATCCGTTATAGGTACAGAGCATCAGCTCCATCCGAAACCAGGTTGATGCGCATGACGGCGTGCAGACTGTTGGAAAATGCGGTCATCTATGTGCTTAGATTTATATCATCACGCTTCTCGATACAGTAGTTGATGTGTACACTCCTAGATACTAGTAGCACTGTGGGGGACTGAGGTTTCGACAGAACTGTTGCTGGTACAGACCCCTCCACCAATCTCGATATACCGTACCGTATCCCGCCATACCCGTTCGAAATGGTTTGCCAAGTCCCATCTGAGCGCTGCTTGTCGTAGTGCGTATGCATTCAGACCTTCCTTCAGTGCAGGATCCCCTGTTTCAATTGATGCCTGCTTCTCCATCCACCACTTTGATTGACAGTGGAAAAATTGAAGTATACGACGCTGTTCTTCAGCCAACAACTCGACTTCTTCAGCCCAACGATCAGCTCGGGCTTTAGTTCGGCACCATTCTATCCGAATCGCTAGACGCCACTGTCAGACAGAGGAATGTTGCAAGTCCCATTAAGACGGACCATCCTGCAGGTCCTGCTCTCCGTCTTTCTCACCACTACCATACCCACATGCGATCCAAATCCATGAGAGTCTCCGCTGTCCCTCACTTGGTCAGTCCTCAATCCCTTCAGTCATAGAACGGATGTCATCATCTTGAAGACAACGGAATGCATGTTGCCAACCAACTTTGCCAAGGAGTGGTGATAATGCTGATAGTGCGCTGTAAGCAACCCGATATTTGGTGGCGCTTGCATCAATCCTCGCGTCGACTAACTTCAGAGAATTACGAGCCTGAGTGTTGGCACCTTGTCCACGTAAGAACCGATCTTTGAAGGATAGCATGTACGAGCGCGACCGTAGCGCCTGACGCAACTCTTCAAGTGCATCGTAAGCTTGACCAATGCGAAGCTTCCACTCGATTTCTTCCAGCTTGACATCACATGGAACCTGACGTTGGAGGGCAGATGGCAGCCAAAGACAGAAGTTCTCAGGCTTTGGGGTTGCCTTAGCATCGCAGGTGGCTTTGGTGCGGAGCGACGCCACACAGGGTATATACAAGGTTTGGACATCGGTCCAATTCTCGATGCGCTTCATAAGCCCGTTGCTACGTTGTAGCAATTTCGCTTGTTGTTGATCCGTAGCGTGCAGTCCTAGTTTTGCCATATCAACGCGAAGACGTCGTCTTCGCAATCAACTTAGGTTAGCAAAATAACTAAATAGATATACCTTGAAACTTACTGTTGCTCTTCGAGATCAATTCCGGTAGCAATTAGAACGTCGGGTGTAATCTCAAAATGGATGGGTACCATTCCCGACGAGTTGGCTTCCTCTGCTGCTAGTTGCAAGCGGACCGAAGCTTGAGTGATGGCTGGCAAGCTTTGACTCAGCGCGAGGGATTGGATCATGGGATAGAGATGATGTACCATGAGATCTTACTTCGAAGGGATTTTTGTATGACAATCTGTCCTTCTCCCAGGCCTCGAAATCTGCTTGCCATTTGGAGAGTTGAGCGCCATAACGTTCCAACAGGGACTTCTCGAGCTCCCGTAGATCATCTTGATGATCATTTCGTTCTGGCACCGCTTTGATGATTTTCTGCAGGACCCTTTCGCCTTGTCATCGGATGAGCCAGAAATTTGCAAAATAACGTGTACTCGAATGCATACCTAATCCAACCACCTTCTTCCAATTGCTGTCGCCTATAAGATCCTCAAGCGTGTCATGGCGATGACCGGGCCCCATCTCCTTCGTACTAGAAGCCGCGATGTTAAGCGTTGACCAGCCTCGTTCTGGTGCTTCGCCGTCAGTCCGACCCACACCTTTCGTATAATTGAGTGAATACTTCCATTGGCATTCAGCAATGTGAGCGGGGAGGTGAAATTTCAGAACGAGAGTAGTCACTTTCCTGTCGTCATACAGGAAGTGCATAGGAAGAGGGAGAGTCTTCATCCGCTCCCACAGATGAATCGACCACTGACATGCAATGTCATAAGAGACATTGAGTACCTTGATGGCGGTGTTCTTCACAGCAGAAAAGAAAACATAGTCTATATTGATATACCTGACAACCGGTGTCAGTCTGTATGAGAGAAACATGCATAAACTGACCGTTCTCCCTTTTGGAGGTCCCCGACACCACTGGGGAGTTTAATCTCATGGCGAGCGCAGCACACACTGCCTACTCCTGTGGTCACCAGTCCTTGTGTAGCTTTCGTTTCTGCATTGTTCACCGCACTGTGACCGGAGCACATACTTTTCTGCAAGATCCAACGTTCATAGCTGCACTGAAGTGATTTTACTTACTCACCTCTTGACGGTCATTAGCGCGCTCATGAAGGTGTGATTGGTAAGACGATTCCTCAATAAAGTAACCCCAGCCTCGGCTGAGGCTAGGGTCCACTTCGTCGTTTGATACAGCTCTCTGTTTGAGACGGAAGTTGGCATCGATGGAGACAAAGAGTGCGTAGAGCCACCTTAAATGTATCTATGCATGAGTTTTCAGTACTGCAAAGGTTGTTGAAAACTTACTGCCTATCATTTGGTACCCTATCCCAACCGTCGGGGAGGTTTTTGCCTGGTTGCGGGCAAGCAGGACACAGCACACATAATTCTCCTTCATGAGTGCCCTCTGCGCCCGACGGATCATGGCCACGACCTGACCGTTTCAGTTGTTTTAGGTGGCGCCATTCGTGCACCATCCTCATAAATTGCTCGTACCGATCCTATGAATTGTATATCCAAAATGAGTGATTTCCGAGGTGTTGACTATGCAACATACCTTTGGGGGTGACAACCCTGTGTTGTCAGTGTGGCGAGCAAGAGAAGTATAAAAGTGGTACGCTGATATCTTGGATTCAAGGGAAAGCAGGTGGAACTCTTCTAAGAGGGCAAACGTGGCGGCTGTTCGTGGTTGATGCGTGCTGGCGGGAAACAGGCGGTGGCGCAAGAGTTGCTGGACAGGTGTATCGGCAGACTCACAGCCACAAAACTGTAACGCCACGGGATGGACACCGTTACCGTTGAGAACTGTGAAGTCATCAGCGTAAGGTACTTTGGGAAGGCAACAAATCTTCCCGATCGGATGACCCAGCTGTATGATGACCCCAAGGTCTTTCAGCGGTTTCCGAATCCAGTACTCACCTGTCCACTCCTAATGTATTAAACATGAATATGCTTATTTACGTCTATCGCGGTATGACTCACATTGATCACGTGGACAGGCTGAGCGGCGTGTGCCACTAAGAGGCACCCTTTGCAATACAAGTCGATCGCTACGCAATCGCGGCAACGGTACATTGCAGCCTCTGTCTTGCATGTCACAGTCCCGCCATGGCCCTCTAAACGAAGCATTTCGAGCAGAAATATGCCTCGATCCTCCTGCATCCAGCCGAGGAGAGGCGTGTCCTGATGGTGAGTGTATCATTTCAAGCGATAAGCAAGCCACTGTAACCAGGTAATGCCTACACTCACTGAGGCCATGAGCTTCCTTGGAACACTGCTGTCAAACTCACTAAAACCATTGGCGAGGTTGGGCTCTGCTTGTGGCTGTGTTAATTGGCAGGCTGAGCGTGGGACGTCAGCCTTTGGTTTGCTTTTCCCTGGGTTTGCTTTGTACGTCTTCCTTGATACATGAAGTGGGCCCAATGAGTTTGTCTGTATCTTCACATGATGTCCTGAACCTGTAGGCTTGACAGCACGATGGATTTTGAACCCATCCAAGCGTTTGAAACGCAATCCAGGGGTAGGTACTGGTACACGAATATCTGGATCGAGTGACTGAAGTAACACAGTGTGATACCGATTATTCATGTACCACTGTCATTCGGCTCACTATTCCCTGCCATTGTGATCAGACAAAGAGAAAGAGAAGTCGTTGTATCGATCCTACTCTGGTGTGTGTGCCTGCTTTGTGTCCCAGCTTTATCTCCATGCCCCTCATTTTTAAAGTTCAGAGAAGCAGGTTCCTTCTGCACATGGTTACCTTCATCTTCCGATGGAAGTGACCACATGCCAAGCTTTCGATCTCTTGCAAAAGTTGGTCCATGGCTCTTGCAAGGTGCTCGCATGCTAACTCTCGATCTCTTGCAAGGGATAGACCGTGGCCATTTTAAGACCTTCGCCTGCAACCATCATCCCTTATTCTCAGGTTATTAGTACTCCCACCATGCCTCTCATTCCGAACGTTCACATCATGAGCCTTCAAAGTCAAGAGTCAGTTACTGTGGACTGTAAGTTTTTAACCATAGAAATCCTGTCCGTATAATGACTTGTGCATTCAACAGCTCTCCTTGTTGCAATTCATCATGCTGACATTCTGATTAATGAAACGGATCGACTTATTGCTGCGATCTGCCTCCATGCAATGTGGCTACTCTGGGAAGGTGGATTGCCAACTGATCCAGGTAATATCCACCTCACCAGTGTCTTTCTTTTAACATCCTGCATGTCTGTTAGCCTGTCATCCTGTCAACCTTCCGAGCAAGATAGACGTCACAGTGCCGGATCACCATGAAGTGTGCCGATACAACAGGTTCGCTTATGTTCAGCCCCTTGGGATGAGTCCTGGTCCATTCTATGTTATCACGTGTGGTAAGTTGGTTGGAATCATCTCACACTGGTAAGCTCAGTTTATATGCACTGATGGTGAGGTCTGACTGAGTCCTAGGCTCAATGCCACACCGTTCATTGTCTCCGTCAAGGGGGCTGTTTTCTCATGAGCCTGTAGTCTGGAACATGCATTCTATCTCCTCCTGGACACCATTGATGACAACACAGTGTTATACATTGTGTAGGACATGTTACCAAGGCTACATACCATTGTAATTAAGCACTTGCACAACGTATTGTTTGTTTGCAATACTTCATCGCTCAATCTCGACAAAGATTGTCGGCCGTCAACTTCCAACCTCGCTACAGTAGTAACTATTTAAGCTTCTCTGTTCCTCAAATACATTCCATAATCATGAACATTGCCTTGTGAAAGCAAAGATGCCTCTGTAGTATCCAGTTGGACTGCATGCCAATAAGCCTGAGTCCGAGTCGTCCTGCTACATAAATACCTATATACACTGCAACAAGTTGACATATGCATCTGTGCACTACGCGTTGATGCTAGACTCTCAATTCCGTTGGCAGGAAGATGGTCAAAGCATTGTGGAGTAAATCTCCTACAACTATGTACAGTTTTGACTCCCAAAGGGTGTAAGTGTTTGTATCGCCATGTTGTTTGCCCTCTAATTCTCCCATTTTCCCACTACCCCATGGGGCGACCAAAGCTGTATGCAACTCCAGAAGAATGAGTACTTGCTGCTCGTTCCTATCAGGCAAAATATTATGCAAAGTATGTCATTTATGCATCATGCATTGATCGCTCACTCAACGTTCAGAAATCAAGTGGTCATCAGCGGGAAGCGCTCTGAGGAACGTGTTCGGAGGAAGGCCCTCGGGCTTGCTTCCCAGTAAGTCGATATATTCACCCTCTTCACACTGTTTCTGATGTATGGTACCAGATCAAAGGAACAATGCCCACCACAACTTTTCGGTGAGTGTTCCTCAAAAGACAACGTGTTAACACGCCGGTGAGTATCATGCCACAATTACTCGGGACAGACACCTGAGTATCATTGAAGTCCAGGACAACCAAGGTGTGGAGACAGAGATGATATCCACTTTCTGAGAAATGTCAACAGGTAAGCTTAGTTCTCTTGTCTCTTGTCTATGCATCATTTAATAACAGAATCATGGTAGGGCCTCTGACTTCCAAGACTCGGAGCATGCTATTGAGGTCACACTTGCGGATGCCATTGGCAGTTCATTGCGGGAGCGACTTGGCGCTCTTTGTGATGATTTGATCACATCAGGACAGTACAAAGAGATATACAATACGCTGTCCATAGTTGAAGGGCTCGACAAGTGTATGCATAAGTTAACATCAAAGAACTGGACACGGAGCAGTGGCATGACACAGGTGCCAGAGAGTACGTTGTCCAAAACTATGCGCACGGTCATCAGGTCATTGGAAGACCTACTGTTGAATGCTATGGAGGGCACTAGTGTGAGTGACCTTATGCACAAAGAGTTGCTACTCTTTCGGGTAGTTCCTGATGTCGTATTAGGCAGATGAAATTGCAAATACTGAATGAAGGTTAGGATTCTCAGGGCTGATGCGATCTAAACAATCTCGACCTGGTGTGAAGTTTCTTGTAAAGCCACTTTGTTGTTACGTAGGTCAGTTTACTCAATTCTTGGACATGCTGGTCTGGCAGTGATTCAACAAACTGACAAATATTAAATTCGGTAGACCAGCACATTGAAGGGCGCATCAACGATCTCAATCTAGCTCTTTGTAAAGCCACTCTGTCACCATGTAGGTCAGTTCACCCAATTTTTGGACATGTCAGTCTGGCAACAACTCACAGATGAAAGTTAGGATTCTCGGGACTGATGCAATCTGAACCATCTCGATCTGGTGTGGAGTTCTTTGTAAAGCCACCGTGTTGTCACATAGGTCAGTTTATTTGATACTTGGACATGCCAGTCTGGCAGCGATTCAACAAACTAACAAACATTAATTTCAGTAGACCAGTGCATTGAAGGACAGGCTACCTGCCTAGGCAGTCGCCATCACCTGTGCATCAATGATCTTGATCTGGCTCTTTGTAAAGCCACTCTGTTGTCACATAGGTCGGTTCACCCAATCCTTGGACATGTCAGTCTGGCAATGATTCAACAGACTGACAAATATTAATTTCAGTGTGCCAGTGCTTTAAAGGATGCGCTACCTGCCTGGGCATGTCACCGTCATCCACGTGTTGTATCCACCGAGCAACCATTCCACCCCATTCCCCCATCATTTTCTATTTCTCCCTCAAAACGCCTCATTCTCGAATGCAAGTCATTCTATGTGTTTGTGTTTTCTTTGACTTAGATGCTGTTTAGATGCCTGTCAAATGGACCACTAATGAACAGAAGACCTTCCTCCAGGAAGAGCTCATCGAGTTCAAACAGATAGGTGGTCGACACTACACCAAGCAATGGTCGACCCTCTTCCAGAAATGGTTTCAGAGGTGGCCGGAGCGTTCAGTCGCTTTACCAGACGTGCCAGTGGAGACTGCTTTGACCGATGAGCAAAAGGGCATTGTCGCAAAGGCTGTTGTTAGCCGTTGGAAACAACTTCGTCGATGGATGCACTGGCATGCCAGTGCAGGCCAGAATCATTGCATTAACAACAGGATGGTGAAGATTATGGATGACCTTCTGAAGCCAAAAATGCGGGTAAAGAAACCATGGGAAGTATACTCAAACATGTATTACAAGATGTGTATCCAGCCCCGAATTGAAGCTGGACTGTCAATTGCTGACGTCAACAAGAAAATCCATGAGATGTTCGAAAACGAGACTCCTGAAATCAAGCATGAAGTATACAAGGCATGGGAGAAGTTTAAGGAGGATGTGAAGAAGGGCAGGAGCAAAGGGACGATGGGTAACAAGTCCAATGGCTCATCGAAGGATCCACTCACACTCCAGAGGTGAGTAGCCCATTATGGACCAGAATTGTACTAACAGCAGCATTCCTGGGTCATGTAGTAACATCAGTCAATGTGGTGCTGTGCTTCAGCATGTCTTGGAATATCTTGGAGATCAAATGGGGTGGAAGTTCACAGTGCTGATGGGCAGGCCTGACCTGATGGATCCTGATGGCGGTAATGTCATCACAAGGTCATTTTATTCTTTATGACATACTTATCATTGTAACTCATTCGCAAATCCATCAGTCTACATACTGGGAAAACCAAGGACGGCAAAGACTTTGTGGGACTTTATATGAACTTTGATACTGATGTCATGGAGGCCTACAGCGATTTTTTGGATCAAGTATTTGGTGAGTTAATTCAGTATAACGAGGGAACAATTGCACCACATACTAATGAGACTATGCAGAATCTGCACCTGCACAGCACTGTACTGAGGAGAATGGAAAATAGGATGGCAGCAACAATGGCAATGGCAATGACGCTGATGCCAATGTGGACACCGAAGGCCAGGATGATGACAAAATCTCGGGGGAAGGGGACGATAAAGAGAACGACGCCGATGCTGACGGTGAACTTGAAGGGGACGTGGCTGGGGGGGATACTTATAGCAAATTCCCCATGCCAAATCTTGCAACATCCCAACCGACTGATGTTATATCCCCCATGGTATCTGACTCGAATGCCATCACATCAATCATGTTGTCAGATCTTGCAATGTTGCCAGCTAGTGACCCGTCGTTTGGTCTTGACCAACCCTTGTCCACAAGTCCTGCAACATCCTTGGCTCGAAGTCTTGCAACACCGCTGGTCCCACCATATCTTGCAACACCCACTCTGTCGTTTGGTCTTGCGCCACCAATCCCATCTTTAAATCTTGCAACATCCGTTGACCTGTATTCTCATACATCTTCCCTTGTGTTCGATCCTGCAAAATCTCACGGAGTGGCAAACCCGCTGCTTTCAGGGTTGTTTACGGACTTTGTACATGGAAGTGACGCCTTGCTCCTGGACTTAACATTTGGCGATACCTGGAATAATCTAAGTCCATCTTGCCAGCTCCCTGGAATAGGCGCTGGTGATACTATGTCTCTTGAAGACCTGAACTTGGGATTGTCGTTGTGTATGGACCACAACACAGCTGCATTGGATGCGTCAGGCTTCCAGCAGTCCATGTCCAAGTCAAACATGTTGCAACTGGATGCATGGTCTGGTTCAAATTTTCTGCCGCTTGAAATGTTTGGCAGCACAAACTCCGGATTTGATCTCAATTTCGGCGGTATTCCCAACTACATGGTACCAAAAGTGCCAGTGCCAAGTACCAATTTGACACCAGCTTTGCAGTTACCGGTCCCTTTCTCGCCTCCTCAGCTTGCATTGACAACACCTCAGCCAGCTATCGGAATGCCACCAAACCAACCTTTTACTGAAGCCACCATCTGACCTGTCACTGGTCTTCTGCTGACTGAACCTGGCGTCGACGACTTACCACAAACTCGCCTCATGGCTGAACAGGAAGCAGAGGGCGGGACTGGATTATCTTCAGGGCATTTGAAAAGAAAGTCCGTGCCTTCCCAGCATGTGGTGCAAGACAACCTGATTGGTAAAGAAAATCAAGCACTTCTGGCTAGAGAAGGGGCGAAGGGGGGTGGAAAGAAACAGAAGAGACAAACTGAGTTGGATTCCAAGATAGCTCCTGCTAAGACAGCGAAGAAGCGCAAACCAGCAGATAGCATGCTCAGCGCTGCTGCTCCGAAGACCAAGTAATGCTCGTTTTCTGTGTGTGAATGTGAGCTAATCTAAGTGGCAGGAAACAAAAGATCACCAACTCAAAGGACAATTAGGGGCAGTATATTTGCGTGTAACCATCATCCTAAATAATCAGTCGGAGGTCACAAGTCAGTATCGGCGTTAGAAGAGTCATCATGTTATCAGACAGCGTCTAAGACACCCTACCAGTATACCCTGTGTCTATGCTCTATCCCTGATCCTTTGTGTATAAGAACCCAACACCCTATGTAGATAGATCAGTCTTTTGTCAATGGATAATTTACCTTCATGTTGATTGCGAGATTCTTCAGGGTCGGATGAGTGGGGCTGTGAACAGGTTGAGCATGAAATGAAGGGAGTTGGGGAATTGCAGACGAGAGGTGGGGGATCTTGCAAGACAAATATTGTGAGCAGATGGGTGGTGGGAGGAAGGCGAGACGAGAAGTGGGGTCATCTTGCAAGCAGGCATAGTGAATGGTGGTGGGGGATTGCAAGATGACAGCTGACAGCAGGTTCTTGCAAGACAGGTACAGAAAGCAGATTGTGCATGAAGCGAAGGATGGTGGAGGGTTGCATGATGGGAGGCAGTGGAATCATTGTTACGATTCTTTTCCTTTACCATACTTTCTTTCTTATCTGCCTGACCCATCGATCTTATTCTCCCTTTCTTCCTTACCACGAGAGAGAGGACGACTACCTACTCACATTCGACTCTTATTCTTCCCCTTTACTTTTGCTTCTTTAACCTTGTATCTCGCTAACAGGACTGTCTGCTCCCCTGGCTACTTCTCTGGTAGTAGTCACGTGTCCCCTTCATTCCACCAAGTTCTACGACGTTCTAGTTACGTAATCCGTAGTACTTATATACCAACTCAGCCTGTATCTCCTTTTCCTCCATTCCTGTTCTGCGCAATTACAGCGTCAGTCTTGTGATCCACAACCTGTTTGGTTGTGACCTAGTTCCTCTCTATCTCTTTGAAACTTATTTGAGGACGCAGTGTCTCTTAGTGAGTACCTCCCTCAGAGTAAGTAAACCCTTGACCTCGATGCAAGTCTGTCGACTCGCGTCACACACAGCGATCATTGACTGTGGAGCCACTGGAAATTTCATTGACATCGGCCTCTTAACCAAGGCGAATTTTCCCCTGAAACATCTTCCAAAACCCGTCCTTGCCTACAATGTGGATGGAACAACCAACGCCAAAGGAACAATCCGCTGGAAAGTACACACCGACGTCTTATTCCCCCAGTCAAAAGAAACCTTGGATCTGATGGTCCTGAGTCTGGGACGATGCCAGGTCATACTTGGAATGCCCTGGCTGTGCAAATGGAATCCTAGAATCGACTGGAGCACCAACACCATCTCTATCCCCAACTCCCCACACCTCTCGTCGACGGACTATGTCCCACAACGGTACCTTCTCCAATGGTTGGGACTGGATGCGGACCGCAAAATTTCCAAACGACTTAACAAACGAGAATCCTGGCTAAAGGGAGAAGTCGTAGGAAGAACCACCATTTCCATCCAGATTGCGCAGACCACCGAGACAAAAGAACCTCCTATCCCTGAGTGGTGTTGAGACTTCACAGACATATTCTCTGAAAAGACACATGACCAACTTCCCCCACATTGCTCCTATGACCACACTATTGAACTTCACCCGGATTTCGTCCCCAAAATAGCAAAAGTGTACTCTTTGAATCCAGTGGAAATGGAGACCTGCAAGGAATTTGTTGAGGAACATCTCCGAACAGGAAGAATAGTACCCTCGAAATCACCCCAAGCGTCCCCTTTCTTCTTTGTACCTAAGAAAGATGGAACTCTTCGTCCCTGTCAGGACTATCGCTATTTAAACTCCCATACTGTCCGAAACACCTACCCCCTCCCTCTCATTCCTGAACTCATTGACGACATGAAATCCTCCACTCTGTTCATCAAATTCAATATAAGATGGGGATATAACAATATTCGCATCCGGAAGGAAGACCAGTGGAAAGCAGCATTCATCACCCCCTTAGGTCTATTCGAACCTACCGTCATGTTCTTCAGATTCTGTAATGCCCCGCCTAC
>JBBPMA010000095.1:0-33527 GCA_038090075.1 Xanthoconium purpureum
GAATGGAATGGCAGTGAGCATGGATGCAAGCACACCAACAACACAGACACAGCAACTTACATACTGTCAGGACACAAGGAATGGAATGGCAGTGAGCATGGATGCAAGCACACCAACAACACAGACACAGCAACTTACATACTGTCAGGACACAAGGAATGGAATGGCAGTGAGCATGGATGCAAGCACACCAACAACACAGACACAGCAACTTACAACCTGTCAGGACACAAGGAATGGAATTGCAGTGAGCATGGATGCAAGCACACCAACAACACAGACACAGCAACTTACAGCCTGTCAGGACACAAGGAATGGAATGGTAGTGAGCATGGATGCAAGCACACCAACAACACAGATGCAGCAACTTACAGCCTATATTCATGAAACAAATCCAGTGATCATTAGCTCTTCTTTCCCAAACATATGTACATTCCTTACCTATCCAACCATTTTAGTAAATATTTTCCTGCACTCACTATCCATACTTACTGTGGTATGTGGAAACCATCCAGCCAACTCTTGTTGGAACTTCCAACCATTTTCCTGAAGTTCCTGATGGATATTTTGATTCCTCAACATCTCTAACAATGTTCTAAAATCAAATTATTAACAATGTTTCAAAGTAAACAACCACATATCACTTTCCTTCTCACTGCAAAGTCAACACAAATTCCCAAGTTCACCTGTTGAGCAGAGACCAACAAGGCCTCTAGCATCTTGTCATCCAATGCTTCTGCAGTACAAGTGACCAGTGCAGTGCAATCTGCCTGCTCTTTGTGCATCCCTTCAACCAGATGTTAATCTCTTCTATATCATCACCATCTATTACATGCTCACCCTCAATGCAGACAAAATGCCGAGGAGGATACTTTTGGCCCAGTAACATCCCATAGTAGTCGTTGGTCCTAAAGATCTCCTTTGCATGGTCAGGTGCCAATGCCACTGCTTCTGCCATCCCCTTTCCTTTCTCTATCAGCTCACCGAATGCAATTCCATGCAATAAGTCACATTTTGTGAAGACAGCAATTACCGGCACTGAAACAGGTTCAGTATGTCCCTCAGAATCTAATTCTTACTTACCCTTCCCAGTACCGCACTTCGAGAAGAATGCTTCTTCTGCGACAGTAATTGGCCTTTGGTGCTCACTCATTGGAATGCAGTACCTGTATGGAACAATGTCAAGATATGTTGAAATTGACACTAGTACATGGACTTGGACCATATAGCATGCAGGCGTTCGGTTAGATACACTTCCTTCCCACGTTCTTCGACAAACGACTGAACCTTCCGGAGTTCATCCTCACTACCGGCTTCAAAGCCACGGGAATCATGAAAGACGAAACGGTCATTGCTTGCAAACGAAATCTCATGCTCGATGTCATGTTCACCACGCTATACCGCAGCGTCAGCAACAGCGCACGTTGACGAAAGGCAAAAACTCGCTCCCAGGGTTCCTTTCACCTCAGCGTTGACCTGGAAGGATCGGTTAGCAAATGAAGGTATGTCAATAACAAATCTGACCTTGTTACCCTGCCGATCACGAACAATCGGGGTTTCGGTCGTCTTGCAGACTTTCTGGAGGAGTGTGGTTTTGCCGGCGTTGGCTCGTCCGATAACAAGAATCCGGAATCGGGGGAATTGCTCTCTGATGGCAGTATCGCGGTTCGACATGGCTGAAGTGCAGTGGATGGGAGAAAAACAAAGGTCTCGTAGGTTTGGGACTAGGCGCAGGGGTGAGGCGAGAGAGGAGGGAAGGAAAGGAAACCTAGCGAATACGTGCTGTCAACACAGGTCCAAGGCTGCGGACCACCGGCCCTAGAGAGGATGTGAACACGATGTCTAAATGGATCTTGGGCGGCGTTCCGTGTCCTATCTGGTCATGCATAGGTCGGCCGTAGCCCCATCCGGATATATAACATCCGCTCATAATCGGGCTTAAAATTAGAACGCGCGCCAACTTCAACCTTCGTACTCACTTGAAAACTCATCGTTTCGGATACGTTCCGGATACCACCACAGCCCCGAGTTCGTCATGAACGTGGGCAGACTTTGGGAGAGAAGATCACTATTACACGACGCACACCTGGTAACGGACCCAGACCCAGGGGGGGAACTTTTGATGACTGATGTAACCTACTAGGCGCGAAATGAACTGACACCACAAGATTACCAACGAGTGATGACTACTCACGGGAAATTCTGGGAACACGTGTTGATGGAGAACGCCCCACTGTGACAGGGAATGAGTCGGCTTCTCGCCCCTTCTCGCCCCTCCATCGCCCCAGAAATATTTACTGTGTTGGCCCACGTGGTATGACGGTCTTACCCGAGTCGCAAGGGTTGCCGCCTGCAGAGGATGTCATGTCGAACGTGCAGAGGTGACCAAAAATGTGATAGCGGACGGGACTGTGAACCAGTGATAGTGGTTGAGGCGCGAAACGTACGACTGCTTCGTTTTGTGATGACTGCGACACAGAGCGCGTGGTCGGTCGGCAGCTTGGAGAGCATCGTGTGACTTGTGCGCATCGGCTCGAAGAAACAGTGACCGACAGTCAGGGCCAGCGTAAGTACTTGTGGAACAGATTACATAGGATTTCGGTATCAGTACTTTCTCAGAGCCCTCGACAGGCTGCCGGCAAAGACAGTATTTTCACTCAGTCCGATTCAGTGGGATTGCAAACTATATACCCTACCACTGGTCAAGGAACGGCGTCATTGCGGCTCCATGGATACACTAGACCAGTCCAAATGCTGTTTCATGCGCCAAGCTGACAAGAAGCAAAGAATGCTTTCCACACAACACACCTCGGAAGGAACAGGTCGTCAACGTATGCACATAAGCATAATGAACCTCTCTTACCGATTCCATTTGTTGAGACTAGAAGGCGTAGCGGAAGGAATCACGTTTTCTCTATACCACGAGTTGATGACTCCCCATCCTGGACGGTTAACACATGCGGGACAACCTGGGCAAAGACTAAAACAATCGCATTTTCGCGGGGTCGAGCAGAGAGATCCAACAAGTCAAGCCTCGATCGAAAGCGAAAAGACTGGCGAAGATCGATGTCGAAAGGTTGCGGGCCTAGATCCAGCATGTTCAGCGCACCTGTTAGGCTCTGGAAAATAACATGCACGTGTCTTGTATGAACAGAAGAACACACCGGACGTCCGCATTGAAACTGGCGGTCATTGAGGCGTACACAGCATCGCCGCTCATTCCGAGGATGTCGTCTTTTGCAAAACCAAGGGAATTTGTCACTGAGAACGGTGGCGATCACGCCTTTGAGGGCGCCAGGCGATGTCTGCTTTGCGTTGTCGATAACAGATCCGGGTGATGCCGGTGGGATCGATGTAGATGCAGTCGTCGTCATCGGTGTGAGTTGGGGGTCTATAGACCATGACTAAAGGTGCCATAGATGAATGGCTGAGGATATGCTGATGCACCGCAGGCGCTTGGACGAGGGGAATGGCGCGGGAATGGCGCCGTGGCGCTAGATGTAACAACAATACAGCGGGGCTAAACTCGCCTACACCCTGAGGAAATTGTGCAGAGACCATTTCATTAACGATCTGTTTACTTCTAACGCCTTTACCAAACAAACCCAATCTGGGTTTGGTTGCAACAACTTTTGCTCTCCGCTCGGTGACGCCCGAGTAGCGGCTCTGCTCTGCGTAGCATTTGTTGAACAGCGACCTCCTCCTTCGTTCCCCGTAGCTCTAAAGAAATGTCTGACCTTTGTCCGGTATACGCTCCCTTCTTTGCCGCCATGGTAGGCACTCAATTGCTTTGTGTGCGTCTATACTAAAGCAGGTCATAGGGCTGCACCTCCGCGATTGTGTTTACCTGTAAGAAATCAACAATTTTAATGACAAACACTTATTCCTTGCTCGTTTCCTGCAGGCATTGGTGCCAGGTTCGTATGCGTTTGTTGCAAAAAAATTCTCATCTCACCGAGCAATCCCTAGTTATGGTACCGCCAAGTCTGGCGTCGGTATCTCTGCTATGGGTGTCCTCCGACCCGACCTCGTCATGAGATGCGTCATCCCCGTTATCATGGCTGGTATCATTGCGGTTTGTGCCACTTTTTCTGTCTGCAAAATGATCGTAACCAGTATTACAGATTTACGGCCTAGTCGTTTCCGTCCTTATTTCAAGCTCACGTATGTTTGGTTGTTCCTATCGCGTCATGTTGACTGAGTTTCTGGATTTTAGTCGGCTCGTCCATGTCTCTCGCATCCAGCTTCATTGACCTTGGTGCTGGTCTTTCTGTTGGTCTCGCTGGTCTCGCAGCTGGTTTTGCTATTGGCATTGTCGGTGATGCAGGTGTGAGGGGTACCGCGCAACAACCGCGGCTATTCGTCGGAATGGTTGGTTCTTTTGTACACGTCACTTTACTTTTGTGCTGACTTGCCACGTAGGTGTTGATTCTGATCTTCGCCGAAGTTTTGGGGCTTTACGGTATTGTGTTCCGTCGGTTGTCCGGTTCTTCGTGCTAACAAATATTTCTAGGCCTTATCGTAGCCCTTATCATGCACACGAGGGCCGGTGAAATCACTGGAGTAAGTCGTTCTGTCCAAAGAAAACCTCTTGCGGTAATCAATGTTTTCTTAGTGCTGAGGTGGCTGTGCTTCGGTCCACTGCCCTAGATAAACACGACACGATTCGGACACTTCTTGTCTACCTACGTTTCTTGTTCCTTCAGCACAATTTCACCTGCTACCCGAGGACTGTGCCGTGAACAGATGTCCACCGTGTCCAACAAAATAAATGCCTTCGTTCGAACACGCTACATATGTGGATGGACTCGGTTGCGGCGTTCACCTTGTTGCAGGATACGCAATGATCCTGATTCAGGATGTTCAATCATTTCTCCGCCTTGCTCCCGGGCTGCGTTGCTGACATCGTCTTCGATTAATATGCGTTGGTGGTGTGGTGCTGGCGCTGACGCCCTCAGTTCGGTGTCAGTGACGACACCGAGATGGATGGGTCAGAGACTGTTGAAACACGTCCATCGTCTCTGCTGCAGAGAGAGACTGTTACTTGAAGCATAGAATAGATAAGCAGCTGGCGTCCTCGCGGGTTGGAAGCACGTCGGCATCGTCAAATTCGAACATGTGGGTGTCAGTGGGGAGAAGTCGAGTCGCTGCGTCTGGGTAAACGGCAGTAATGACTGTTGAGAGATGGGGCTAAGACGGACCGAAGAGACCTTGTCCTGTATCACGACCGTGTGATGGTTGTGCAACTGAAGCCAAACCTCGATTTGAGACTGAAAACGTACAACCAAATAGCTTATCACGACGTCATATGTAAACATTTCTTGTACCGTACAACCACACTCGATTTTCGTAGCGCGTACAATCATGCACTAAAGGACAGCGTGCTCTCACGTATATGTAAACGTACACTGCGATCTGACAACCATTCGAACCGCACCCACTCGAGCGTCCCCGCAATCGTCATGTTGGCTATCAAAGAGAAGAAAAAGGCAAAGCACAAGTTCAGCAACAATGGGTCAACCACCAAGTAAACATCGCACGCACCCTCTTCTCCGACGTTAAACGGAAACGTCTTGTACGGCCGCGACCCCATCTCGCCCTGTCTCGGCGGCCGGCCCGGATGTAACAGCGTGCTTGCCAAGCTCGGGCCCACTTTCCATACCCTGACCACGCCTTCCTCGAGTGACACGGTCACCAGCCGTCGGCCGTCCGGGGAAAAGGCGCACGCGGTCGGACGGTGGGTGTGTCCCTCGAGGACGTAGAGGTGCGTGGCAGATTTGAGGTCATACATGATGAAGGCACCTTCGGCGGTGCCGACAGCCAGACGTTGAGTTGAATGGTGAAAGTCGACGGTAGGGAAACTGTCGAGGGGGTTGGTTAGTTCAAAGGGAGGGACGAGGGGACGTACGTTTTGACGACATGTCCAATGATCTCCGTCGCGGTGTCTAGGACGGCATCCCGGCTCGCGGTAGAATTGGGATCGAGAGACTTGACGACCGCCTCCATCAATCGTGGTAGGTGCGGGCACAGTATCAGCGGTCGCTGACGTATCTCATCAGCAAGTGCGCACTAACGCTAACGCCAATACCAAGCCCTAGCAAACCCACCTTGCGTATCAGGAACGCCACCAACTGCATCATGCTCTTCCGTTCTCCTACTGATCTCGGATTCAAAATGTCCAACGTCAAGACTGTCATGAACACCCCCGTATGCTGCGTCGCGATCTGCAACACCGCCGAACGCGCCTGCGGACCGACGTTTTGGATGGAGATCTGTTCCTTCCGCATGTTGGTCGCGAGCGCAAAAAGCGCGCGCAGGAGAGCCATACTGTCCACGTAGTGTTGCCAGATGTGGAAACCTTTAGCGGAAAGGTCGACAGCGAGGGCGCGATGACTTGAAGCGTCGTCGTTTAGGTACAGCGAGATCGATTTGGAGATGTCGACGAGGGCACTGGGTGGGCGTCAATGCACTGAACGAGAGGAACGGAGGGACAACAAACCTTGTTGAAAGGAGACTGTATTTTTCGATGGCCATGTAACCGCAAAGAAAGAGGGCGAGCCCAGACTGCTTCGAGTCTTGATCGGCAGAAGGTTGTAAACACGGAACTGGGGGATTAAGTCAGTACGGTAAGTCTGAGAAGGACGGCATGATGCGCTACTGACGATGATGTTGCCAAGCATCCACCAGCGTAGAACTTTCCGCGTCGGATAGCTTGACCACGCCTGCATCGAACAAGATCCTTGCAGCATGACGCAACTCGTCTGTTTTCAAACATCAGTACACTGTGACGCACTCTTCGGAAGGAACCTACTCGACGCATCTAGCCATTGTCGAGCCAAGTAAACAATATCTGGCGCCTTGAAATGAAGTCCGACGACAGCTTGCAACGAGGTGGCATAAAACGTCATCACAGTGTGGCAACCATCACTAATGTCTATTGGCAAGGTGGTCAGCTCGGTAACGCATTGCTTTGTATTGCAGACAGCAACGTACCCTCGTAAAGCGACATGGTCTTGAGAACCGCAATGATGCCGATCGCGCGCGAGGCGGAAACAACGCCTGAGATACACCACGCATTCCGGATGTTCTGGTAGTTGTATAGGGTAGTCACTTCGCTGCTTGAGGTCTCAACACATGGGCTCATGTACGCAGCGCAGAAGGGGACTCACGAAACATGCCCAACGCTCCCAGAGCTGAAAACGATACCTAACTTTGTTTCACACACTTCATCAATATCCGGACACAATCCAGGGGTCAACATGATCGACAGCAGAGTACGGAGATGAGTCAACGGCGAGGAGTGGGTTATCGACGAGACAGGAGTGTTTCCAGATGCTTTCGCATCCACGGCCGTCAGCTTCATGAAGCGCTCCAGTGCAATTGTAAACGTGCACACTCATAAGGAAGAATTAGATGCGATCACTATCCGCTTCAAAAGCATGGACTTACTTGAGTCCACAGTGGCAGGCGCGTTGGCAAGCGTTGATACCGAAGTACTGACGTGTGTATCCCTACCGTCGATTGGCCTGCGAGAAATGTTGTGATTTTACTCTCCCACAGCAACGGTCGACGAAACACTCACAGTCCAAACCAACCCGGGGCGCCGAGAGCATCTCTAGCCTTCTCGCTGTCCATGGCCCGCCGAAACTCGCCTGTCTTGATGTCCCACAGCCTGGCAGAACCGCCAACGTAGAGCACCATGAGTAAATCATGATCCTCGCCACCGCCATAATGAATGCTTGACAGAGGCGACGATGCACCCGGTAAAACATATAACCTGGTCCAAAAGGTCAACCAGTAGAACGCGACAATAATCGAAACAGACATACAACTCAAATCCGTCCACCGCAATGACCGCGATCGTACCATCCACGGATATGCACAACGCGCATCCACGCAGTGGGCCCGCGTTTTCTTCTTGTTGCCGCACTTGAACAACGTGCAGCAATGGGACTATAAATTGGATGAAATTTGCGCAGAGTGTGAGGTCCCTGATGAGACACAAATGAGTCCTCAAACTTCTAAGGATGGGTTTCTTCGTACTGCAGTGACCATACGGTGATGCCACCATCATCTGATCCCCCGATGACGAAGCGATCCCCCGTTCGTTCGTTACGGATGAGGTGCAACGAACAGATGGACGCAGTAATAGCGATGTTGGAAACGTTTTGAAACAGTGAAACCTCGATTGGAGATGAAGAAGGAGGCGACCCTGAGGGTAACTTTGGGGAAGTCAGTGCTGGAAAGGAAGTGCAACGAAGACGACCATCGCCTAGAAAAACGCACGTCAGAAGGAGCTGACGTAAGACTGAAAACATACTGTAACCGAATATAAGTGAATTAAACTCTAGGGGAAGAACTGCAGTCAGAACGACCTCCTGGCGCGCAGCGGTCGTTAGTCGCGAACGCCAAAGTCTATGATACGACCGATACGACCGATTTTGCGATTCTAATGGTGAAAGCAGGGATACCTCCTTGTGACCCGCAGAGGTATTGCGGAGTATGACAACTCCATTCGTGGCATTGATGAGAGAAGCTGCGCTAGGTGACGCGAGAGAGATCGTCTGGATGAGCACCGGCCTGGATATCGCGGAGGGACCTTGAAAGTTCGTTTGGAGACAGAACATTGACGAAAAGACCTACTGCAATCTGGCATTTTCTAAATCACTTCCATCCTCACTGGCATCCATTGGGATTAAGTTGTACCACCGGGCGACTCCCTGTTGCACTAATTGAGCGTTGCAAAGATGCAGCACGATGTTGAAACTAACCCCCAACACCACAAACGTTTGGTCATTGACGAATTGTACCTCCAAGATCTTGCCGACACCTTCTAGTTGAACTCGAGCGAAAGGCTGATGAAGCGTCCTCCCACCAGCTCGAAACTGGAAGATCTGCATAAAGAGATTGGTTGAGAGCTACCGTGACATGGGTTCCGGAACATACCAGAACCTCAGCATCAGTCCAAGCGAGCCCCATCACGGCATCTCTGGCAACGACATATTGACTACAAAGCCCTCTTAACATGCGAGTTGGGGACGAAAATACAGCATCTCCGACCACCTGATCTGGACCGAACCAAAGACGCGAGAAATCTGTATTGGGGGGAGCTAAACCCTCCGGTGCTGTTCCATTAGCATTTCTGGGCGCAATATTCTCAGAGCTTTTGCTACTAAGAGATTTGAGCGGATTGGGTATTGCCAAAGACCAGGACTCATCAGCCGAGTTTGCAGACGAAGACGCGGTGGAACGTGTACACGCGCGAACTTGAAAGCGAGGGACGATAGTGAGTGGCCTGCAGATCACGCGATAATCGCTATTGATGTAAACAAAAGATAGCGAGCCTGTGAGGGGAATGGGAGAGACAGGATGACCGACAGCGGTGGGACATACCGTCTACTTCGTTGCGTACGATATCGGAAACCTCTGCGAAACCATCGACCTGCCAATCACCCAGCGGTTCAAGCCATGTAGGGTAGATGTTGAAAGGGTCCCCGACATGAAGTTCAAACAACGAATAACTTGCATACGCGGTTTCGTCAGACAGATCAGGAAGGCCAAAAATCTCGGGATAGGGAGGTCGATGTGTAGCACAAGCGAAGATAAGATGGGCCGTCTGCAAACAACAGTCGGAAAGGGGCGTGAGAAGGTCGTGTTAATTGCTTACCTCCTCAATCTGGACTGACCTCAACCGCGTCCAACATGAAGCGTCGTTTTGCGACTGGGCAGCCTTTCGACACCGCACAGTTGCGATACACGAACCATCATGCATGTCAACTACGGACACGTCACTGAAACGTACATGAGCAGCTACCACTCCACAGAACGTAAAGCGTACCCTGACTCCTGCAGGGAGACCAGTAAATCTGTCCCTTCTGGAATAATAAGATCTGTGACTCCGCTGGCTGTACCGCAACGAGGCGGTATTATGTGAGCGATTAATGCGATGGACTCTTCATCGGGCTTGTCGTTTAGAGGAGGGAGGTGCGGTGAAGATGGAGCGGAGAGCGACCTAGGAGTAAATATCGGAGAACTTGTTGCGGAGAGAAGAGATTTGGGGTCGTCGCGTCCCCTGCTGGATGCCGGACTAACCGGTGAGAGGGAAGAGGGTTGGATGAACGGGGAAGGAGGGAGCGTTAACGTTCGCTCAATGATTCCTCCTTTCTCGAAAGTAGATAGCAGCGTATCTGCGATGCTCCGCTCCCGTGCCGGCCTGGTGGCAGCACTGCTCTTTAGCAGATCTTTGAGCCGCTCGGACTCGTCCTCAAAGTCAACAGAAGTCTTCGAGGCCTGGACTTGTTCACGAGATACTCCTGAAACCACACGGGAGCGAACAGAGGGCTTGATCATGCCTTGATTCAGGGACAGAGTCGAAGGGGAACCCGAGTGTCGATGGGAATGTGGATATGGCTTTGGGGAAGGTGAAGGTGAAGCACGGAGACCGGATGGGGCGGACGTCGTTGGCGTAGGAAAACGTGTGCGAGATAGGGACGGAGGACTATTTTTCGAGGTGTGTTCACCAGGTAGAGGGGTTCCGAAGAGATAAACCGAACCAAATCCTGCTCCAACCGCGACTCCAAGAGATCCCGAGGATTTGGTCGAACGCCATGCGATTAGTTTGGAACATGGTTCATCGACGAAACTCTGCTCTGTCGTATTCGCCTGAGAACTCTGTTGTGCTGTCAGGTGCAGACGCGTCGGAAGGCTCAATGGCACATGCATGGCCGGCGACGCAAGAAATTAAAGTGTGTCAGAGCAAGTCAAAGGCTGGCAGCCACGTCCTCTGTGAACATTCGCGGCATGCGAGGGGTTTTCAGGTTTTGCTCATACGGGGAGGGACCGAACCTTCGAATACCCAAATTTGGCAGGTGTTTGTTTAGTTCCAAAGCTGTTGCCAAACAACCCGCTTGCCTATTTTGTCCAGCCTGCCAGTTGGTTCGGGGGCTGGAGTTGTTCGCAATCGCAGAAAAAGACATGTCTACCGTCAACGCTTCAGCTCGGGTTGGTGGGAAGGCATTTTCTGGCGTCAGTCGGCCAGCAGTCAACCAAAATGGGTTGATTCAGGTAACTGTAGCGCTCGGTCATTGGTTAACTTGCCGATGAACCCAACCTGAACTTCTCATCATGCGGCGGCTTCTCCGATCATCCAGGAAACTTTGATCATATCTCTGCTGGGCCGTTGTTGCTATTCGAGGTTTTGGACTGAACGCCACACCGATAACTTCAGGGTCAACGCTCACCCACTCGATCACAATTCCCCACTTTATCCCCGCAGGCGCAGACCGACTTGTGTCCGTCGCACCTCAGGTGACCACCCTGACCATGGGAAGTTCGCTGCAGTGACGACAACTCGAAATGCGGCCACCGCTCTCTTCCAGGACCGAGGTCTCGTGGTGGAACAATGATTCATGATCTTCTGCATCCCTCTCAGAAGTGACACACAGGCGGCCTCGCTCGATCCGAGGACTCATCTCAGCAATATGACTCATTTTCAGGTATACTCGCTTCCCTGGGGTATCTTAGCACAGGTCGAACGCATCGAGTCATTCTCCTTCAAATCAATCAAAATGCATTGAATACTCCACACTGTTCACACCATTTGCCCTCACATCGGACCGGTTAATGCTGTATCTCCTGTGCCGCGCTTGTCCCACCTCGACGGGAGTCACCGAGCTTCCCTTCTCCTCCCTCAAACGACAAACTTCCCTTCAAGCTCCTTCCGAAGTGAAAGGCAATCCTCATTCTTCCCATGTGTGCTGTCTTCTCTTCGCTTCATCAGCGTGGGATTCTGCAATTCGTATTGGCCACTCCTGCTCCATACACGCATGTTCAGCAGCACGCAGGTCCCTATTTATCACACGCATTTACTGCGTCAGCGCGTCTCGTGTTGCGCCGCGCCATCGATTTGCGGCGCTGTCCACCATGCATTAGGAGCCCCGGAGATGTACCCCACCTGCAGCCCGGGACTCCAGTGTGTGTTCCCCACTCATATTATCGCATGCGTTCGCCGTTCTCGTCACCAACCGGTTCAGGGCTGCGGTTGCTCCACTCCTCGTGGAATCTAGCCTCCATACGATTGTCTATTTCATGTTCCTTCCGCAACGTGGACCCTTTGATGGTTGACGTTTATCAGGAACTAGGATTCGCTGAGATCTCGCGCATCACGGCGATCACTTTCTGTTTCCTTTGTGTGCACAATCCAGCCTGGGCACGCCAAAGGCATATCCATCGGGATCCCCACGTATCAGGGTGGCATCGTTCATTTAATCTCAGGGTCTCGAACAAGACAGCCATGGAACATCTAAAAGAACACGCCTTGTCATTCGAAGATGAAAGTGGAAGTGGTTGATACAGATGTGATAAAAATTTCTAGTCGAAAATTAACGTGGTATGTACTGCAGCTGTGGCATATGCCAGTGCTTTTGGTGAGAGAAAACAGAAATGGTATAACTTATCCCCAAATGAATAGCCCAAATTAACCCTGCCGAGATATAGTAGGCATTATGTTTACATGTCTTCCACAACCGATGAATTGCGCTCAGCGCAGGTGTGGTAACAAGTGGGAGCAAAGCGTTCATCTGCGGTCGCGTGACTAACAACGGCGAAATGAATCGTCAGATCTTGAGAGGAAACACGAATGACCAAACATACATTGCTCTGTTTTGGGTTTTGCTGTCTGCGAACTGTGATCTGGGAGTCCTCGCCCACTACTGGACTCGGCGAGCGTCGCATGTCATATGCCTTTGAGAAGATGTTGAGTACATCATGTGCCACCACAAATACAAAAGTGATACTCACGCTGAGCGCGGCGTGTGGAGGTCCTTGTTGCCTTTGTTTCTGGAGTGCGTACTCCATCTGAAAGGAAAAATGAGCGCACGAACGGGCGTGCACGAAAGACACCTACCCTCGCTCTACTGTGGGCTGGTGCGTTGTAGTGAACCATGTCGTTGGGCAACGAGGACATGGTTGGAAGTGCGGCGAGCGAGTGCGTCATGGACGGGAGCGCAACGAGGTTTTGTGGCGGGGAGGCATTGGAGGAGCCAGAGGATATCGACCTTTCAGATGGCGCCATTGAGGATGAAGAGAGCGTGCGTTGATACTGCATAGGGGGTCGACCTTTGTTTGGGGGAAAGTCCCTCGAGCTGGCATCGGCCTTAAATCATGTCGAGTCAAGCGGCGCAACGTGACAGGGAACGATGACGATTTGGCTAGGCGGATATTACCGAAGGCGTGGTGCAGGTTGACGCAAATGAACGGGAATCTAGCATGATGCCTCCCCGTGGTTTATCAGCGCAACCAATCAAGGGGTACGGGGTGAAGGCAGTGTCATCAACTTGACTTGGATTCTCCATATGTGACTTGTCCCCACCCTATTTTGGGATCCCAACACGTTTTTTGCAGCGCAGCATCCACATGTTTTATAGTCAGCCTTGGTGTGCGACATCCCACGAGGCGAGCGCCAGTCCTATGGAGGGATGGATCGATGATGCCCCACTCTGGGAGTTCCGTTTTCATACATAATGACTGGAATACCGTGGAATATCTACGATACACTCCAGTATCCAATCGTCGTCAACATGACAGATCTGCTAAGTTACTGCATGTAAAAAGGGAGCAAACGTACAAAAGCGCAATACACACCTCGAACTGCACCGTTTCCGCGTGCTACGTAAAGCCACAGCTGAATTGCTCGTTTGACAATCATCGTCATCTGGCTTTCCAGAGAGCGTCGAACTGCGAGTGCTGTCCACTTTCTGAATGACAGCTCCAGTCATTTCCGTCCACGGCCCAGAGTGTCCGATTGGCTCCTGCCCAAAAACAGATATACTCGACCAAAGGAGCGTAGATACGGATTTCAGCGGCGATTGCGCGCTGGAGCATTCCTGTTGCTGGGGGAGACCACAAAGTAACATCGACTTCCAATACTCGAAGTTGGCGCAAAGCCGTCAGTGCGGTATGGAAGCGATATGACTTGGAAACAGTCAGGTAACGGTATTGGAGACCATAACAAGGGGGCGGCTTACGTTGCGTGGCAATGGCAGTGGAATTGTGCCAATATGACGGAGTTGGGGACACGTTTTTGTAATTGATCGGAATACATCCATAGAGAGACTTTCTGGAAGGTGGAGTATGCTCAGGGCCCGAAGGGAAGAAGCGAGACGAAATAGTTTTGGAATGAATGTCAAGATGTCAGCCTCGGAGTTTTTGTCGAGGGCGACCTGCAGATGGGTGAGCGTCGACCCAACGTGTACAATGTGTTGTGCGGCTGCCAATGGACCATCAAATATTCGGAGTTCGGAAAGGCTGCCCGCTTCCAGGTGTAATGTAGAGTCAACGGGGCCGTCTATGGTGTGTAAACTTTTGAGTTTATTTTGGCTTTCCAGAAACTTGACCAAATGTGTATCCCAGTAAAAGAGGAGCCTCGCCTCGAGAAGCTGGAACGGAATATGGGCGATGTCGCTCAGGACCCAGCTGCTCGCATAGGCGGGGTCCTGAATGAAGAGATACTCTAGCGAGCGCATTCTGGAGAGCGCCAGCTGCAACGTGGACCAAAACTGCTCTGGGATCTCGCGTTGTACGCGCCTGGTGTCTGGGAAGAAACAAAAAGAACGGACATATGGACCCAGGCGTGGCTGCGAGATGATAGATTGACAGGCGCGGAATGTGATCTGGATGTTTCCCGACATGATGATTTCATACAACTTAGCTTCTGCTTCGTGTTGGAGAGACTTGCACGTGAGACACAACGTCGTCAGGTCGCTGCGACGTGCAAAGTGGACGACTCGGCCGCACACGTCTGGCGTGAGGCTGATGGGTGGCATCTAGAGCACTAGTTAGTCGAGCTTGTCGACGACCAAGACAACGAAAACGAACGTCGAGGATGCTGAGGACGCGTCTTTTGTATGATAGGGTCACAGCACGAGCAGCGTGGTCAGCCGAAAAAAGTTGCCAGTGGCGATGGTTTGACCCTTTCAACTTCTGTTTACTCGACTTTTTTTTTTCTCGTCCTCATCGTTTGCTACAACCATGGCCGCCGTCTCTCGCACAGACCTGTTGGCTTGGGTCAACGAGCTTTTACAGCTCAACTACACAAAGATCGAACAGTGCGGCACCGGCGCCGCCTACTGTCAAATCCTCGACTCCATCTACGGTGCGATCGTCTCATAGATCCCAGTTTTCGATCATACCATCAACCCAATCATCCGCTTTCCAGGGGATGTTCCAATGTCCCGAGTCAAGATGAACGCGAAACACGAGTACGAATTCATCGCCAACTTCAAGGTCCTGCAGAACGTCTTCAAGGCCAAGAAGATCGACAAGGTGTGTGCACTCGATGACGTGCCGTGCCAACCCTGCTCATCTTCGTGCGCAGCCCATACTCATCGAGAAGCTCGTGAAATGCAAAATGCAGTGCGTACACCCTCGCCCACCTTCACGATCGCCACATCGTAACCCTGCATCCGCGGTAGAGACAACCTCGAATTCCTGCAGTGGATGAAGCGCTTCTGGGACTCAAACTTTGGCGGTCAGGGTTACGACGCAGTAGCACGGAGGAGAGGCGCTCCCACAGACACGCCAGCCACCATCGCGCCTCTCTCCGGTCCTCGAAGTACCAGCGGTCTCGGCGCAACGGGCAGGTCTGGCGGGAAGACACCCATCGGCGGTCACCGCGCCGGCTCAACACAGCCGAGCGAGGCCGTCCAGAACCTCCAAGCACAACTTCGCGAGATGTCCACGCATATGGAAGGCCTCGAGAAGGAGCGCGATTTTTACTTTGCCAAAGTGCGCACCCCCAATTTTAGTTCGCCGCTCTTCCGTTGTACTCATGTTCGCCCTTCCTAGCTTCGCGATATCGAGATTCTCGTGCAACAGCAAGTCGAGGCTCTGGGAGAGTCTGGACAGAAAGACCATACGCTTACGGAGATCCAAAAGATTCTGTACTCGACCGAGGTATTCACGCCACGTTCAACTTGCTTCATTTGGTTGACTCTCCCATAGGAAGGATTCGAGGTTCCAGAAACCGCTGTTGAGGAAGAAGAAACGTTCTAGCTTTGTACGTCATCCATTTGGAGGAAACGTTTACGCCGTCCTACATTATGTCTACCTTCAACGTGACTTTGACACGCTCATTGATTTCGATCCTTGGCATCTTTTTACCCTTTCTCTTGACAATGGAAGCTTCTTGACTCTTGTGATCCTTTTTTGGTCCAAATTAGCCTATGTTTTTCGCCCTCGTCGCTCACTATAATCGGTCTATCTGCAATACATCTCATAGATCCCCGACACGTCGCCTCAGTTCGTTATTCACTTTTGTATACGGTGTGCTTTTGAGATAAAGGCTACATTGATGCTATACAAATAGAGGTGCTCGTGGTCCAATCCGTGAGAACAAATAAGAACGGCCGTAGACACGTCGTAGGGAGTTCAACTCTTCGCCCAATTTGACACGATTTTGGGGTCATCTGACGTTCGAGTACGCGTTCTAGACACGACATAGGAACCGTCGGTCGACCATCAATTTCGATATCAATAAAAGCCCCGAGCCCAGTATCATGCTCGATCCCGCAACCGCGATACTGGCTGTATACGTCCCATGTTGGCGTTGCACCAGGGCACCTGCGATCGGACCCCCAAACAGCGAACTGCGACATGAAGAGACGTTCGGGTGAGACGGGCATAGGACAAGCGAACGTAACAGACGCACGGCACCGAAATAAGCGAATACAGAGCACCGATGCGCGTACCCACTTCCCGCATGTCGGATATTTGTGCCACGCAGGGGGTGACAACTGAGATGACCGCTCCTGACAAGAAGCCGTACACTGCGGCAAAGACGGTGATCGCGACGGGGCTCTTTCCAAACATCCAGAAGACGAGGCAAACAAGTCCAGAAAGGAAGGCCGAAGGGCAGAGGAGGTTGAATCGTCCTATCTTGTCGGATAACCAAGCTGGTGCGATGCGGCCAAAGACCCCGCCGGCATTCATGATCGAGAGCACAATGAATGCAGCTTTGGGTGAGACATGCAGAGACTGCGTGTAATCTGCTATGTAGAAATAAGGAGTGAACATGCCTAAGTGGGGTCAGAGGAGGATCTTGTGAGCACAGCAGGAGTTGCAAGCACACCTAGGCAGACAAAGAAGGAGCCCAAGACGAGGAATAAAAAGCGACGATCCTTAATTATCTGCGTCTCCCACACAACACCCGTTTTCTTGTTGATAGGGTGTTGAAGCCTTACAGTCAGAATAGCCACAGCACAGAGGATGACGGTCATGAGTGCTGAGATCCTGACCGTCCACCCGAAACCAACTTTACTGAAAAGGCAACGAAGCAGGATGGAGTAGAAGACCCCCCCTAGCCCGAGTTAAGTAATGATCCGCATCAAGTCGGAGAGTACGTTACCACAACCAGACCCAGCTGACACGATGCCTATAGCTGTGGCCCGATACTCGTCAAAGTGCGTAGCCACACAGGCCATCGTAGGGTAAAAGCTATACCTCAGTCAAATTGGAACCTGGGGCGCAAGAGTGGACAAAACGCACAGCATCGCGACTCCAAACCCAAACCCAAAGCCTTGGACCAATAAATATTGATAGTATTCCACGCAGAAACTGGTCCCGATAAGACTGGACACCAGAATGACTGATCCAATAGAAAGAGGCCATGTAGGACCATAAGCATCAAAGGCACGACCTATAGGTCCCCCCTGGGACAAAACGGTCATCGACGCACCAATAAAAGGGGGGAGTCGACGCACCGCGAAGAAAAACATCCACAACTGCACAGAGCCTATCCATGATATGATGAACAGCGACTTGGATGCGAGCTGGTGGTCCGAGTACCACGTTTGGAATGTACCGAACGCTGCAAGTTGGCCGAAGGAACAGAAGAGAGCAAGGAATCCCCCAAAGACAGCCAACCAAGCCTTGCGTCTGCTCCTCGCACTGTCGTCTGCGGTGGGTATCAAAGGTGTTTCCGGCTGCAACGTGCTACTTCGTGGGGAAGCCTCGCATGTCGTGCCCTCCAAGCTCGATTTGCGCGTCGGCAACGATGGCTGCTTTTCGATATCTGTCATAACTTTTGGTCGTTACACTCGATAGGATGGAGGGTACGGGGGGAGTCGCGGCGGGCCACCCATCAGAGACCACGATCTATAAAACAGCCCGCGGAGTACAACCTCAGATCGCACTGCATTAGCGGGCTTCGCGAAGATATCGGAAAGAGGCATCAAGGTTCCTAATATCAGTCTATCTGGGTCCGGAATTCAAGCGGGCATTATACAAACACGCAGAACGAATCGGGCGGGCCGAAGGTACACGAGCCCCTTGTTGGCACCAGGCAGCCAAGGCTACTGTTACTGCCTCATCAATTGATCGTCATCAAATCCATACACTGAGCCACTGACTCTGTTCATACGCCAGCGTGGCAAGGGGATGCGAAGAGGCCGCACGCCAGAAACGAGGGAACCATCCCAAATTATCCAATCGGGTGATAGGAGCGCCGTCGGGGATCCAAGAGGCCTGTTTCTGTTTCAATGACGACATTTTCCAAGAAAAGCTTGGTCGGCAATGCATCCGCCATCGACGGAGCAGTTGAAACGTCGCCATTTAGGTAACCGAAGCGTTGCAGAAGCCCACAACTCGGGCATAGAGTGGGGACGGAAAATCAGTACATGTAATACCAAGAGGGCGATTTAGTGTGCGGCGCCTATAATAGAGTGCTGTGAGTCATTACGAACGAGCCAAGTCAGGTCGCCGGTACCTCCGCGAAGCTCTGGTCCAGAAGTATCGGAGGAGACGCCCACGACGGGAAGGTAGCCCCAATAGTCCAGGGGGTAAACAACAGGGACACAATAATAGATCGCCGAGGACCGTCGAGGCGCGCTATACAGACCGAATGTTGAACAGGCCTGGTTGCCTTTTTTTTTACCGGGAAATACGTGGCTATGTTACGGGGTCAGATGGTCCACATTCGAATGGAGGATCCAGATATGGTACGACCGCCACCCAATCATCCATCGAGCTTCACGCCGCCGCCTTCGCGCAGTTTCCTGGCCTTCAACTCTCGGTAATGTCTGATGGCCTTGTCCCTTTCCTCCTCCATCATAGCCTTTTGAGCCGTGCTCAACACCCCAGACGGGGCCGCATCGTTCTTTGACGCTCCGCGAGGGAGTTTCTTGATTACAGGAGGTTCTTGTGCGATGTCGTTAAGCCGGCGGGGAGCGGAAGTCGAGACCTCATGGAACTCCCTCGCTGCTTCCCGACGGTCGATAAGCGCCTCGCCAGCAGGGGGAATCGGCGGAGGATCTGAACCCCTTTTCGAGGTTTCCTGGCGTGGTTGACGGGCTTTGTTTCCTTGTTTGCCCTGCTTTTGCATTTCCTGCGCCACTTCTTCTCTCCGCACTTTACGCGCCTGGGCAGATGACTGCCGCAGTGCTGTCTTGATGAGAGGCACCATGCTGCTCTCCACCCGCCTGTTGGTAATGCGTGTTGACAACCCATGTATTATTTCATATCACGTTACGATCACCGCTCACCTGTTAAATTGGGCAACCGTTTCACCGGGGTTGATCCTAAGCGCCGTGGTTCCTCCGTATTTGATATCGGTTGCATCGTGACGCCTCTTTTTGTGTGGAAGGTGGTCCTCGTCTGAGTTACCGACTCCATCGAGTTGTCGCTTCTTCTTCCGATATTCTCGCCTGATTTCTCGGGCATCGAGAACACGCGAGACTGACTTCGGGATAGGCTCGCGTTCTATGGAGATCGTGGGGGCCAAATCGGTCGCTCTGGAAAACGAATGTTCTCGGTGAGGTGACTTGGAGAGTAAGTAAGTGGCATTAAATCCTGCCTACCGTCGAGCTTTCTCTCGGTCCTTCGCCGGTACTTTTGCCCGCTTATGAGGCATTTGACACGATAATGATGGAGGGCGAGGAGAACGGGTCACAACGTTGCTCAAGCCAGCCGGCAACGTATTTGCAATAGGCATCACGTGAGTCCATATCATCAATGTTTAAAGGCTCGTATTCCCATTTATCTCTAGCATAGACGCCTTATTACAATAGCTTCGACGAACCAGCGCCAATAGATATAGCTCTAGTTCCAATACAGGTTACCCTCCGTCAATGTCCACCTACCGAGCGCGAACACAAACCCAACGACCCCAACGAGGTAGGCCATAATAATAGCTACTTGCATGCAGCGTCAGTCACCGTGATACAATGGGAACAAGTGGGGCTCGCCTAATTTCCGGTCTGGTCTCTCGCTGATATCATAACCAGGCTGTGGAACACCCATGATATTGCAAAATATGTGCGCTGTGATTGGCGGGAGTATGGATCCCGTACGGAGGAAGAGAAACGAGGAATAAAACCCGAAGATGCTAGTATAGGCAAATTGAAAGACTACGTCACATCAGTGGTCAGCCAGGTGGCCAACAGACCAGCAAGGTCTCACCCGTTCCAATTGCCGCACGCTTCAGGGCCCCCTGGGTACGTCCATACCTATTGTATATCTCCCAAGCATGATGTACGTGGGCTGTGTGTTGGAGAGGTAAGCTCGTGGTGTCAAGTCCTTAGCTTGAACAGGAATCCTCACCTGCGCCAAACAGCAAGGGACATAGGAAAATCATGCGCGACTTCGACGCCTGCGCTAGGTGGTACACAGCGAGAACACATGCCCGAAAGACAATTTCTTCTGTGATAGGAGCCTTGATTATGGACACACGTCAGTGCTGCGCTGTGGTAGACAACAATTAACCACCCACAATTAAATAATTTCGGACCCCCGTGACAGAAAATAAAGAGGAGAGGAGATCCTCCTGTAAAGACCAGTTACACTGACCGGGCAGTGTCCCATGCACGAATTGTGCATAGAGTGGTCCGAAAAAGAGCAAAGGGGTTATGAGGTGTGGTAGAATGCTGGTGGAGGTCCAGCCGAGGTAATTCGTGGTCATGTGGAATGCTGCCCAAGGCTGGTATCGTTAGTTTGACCGGGTCAGATCCACGGCAGAAAACCCACATTTTCCGCGTTGGCCGACATCAAGAGGAACACCATTGCGCAACAAATCAGAGTCGCGCTGCCAACGGCGACAAGACGCGCTCGGATTACGTCTGGGTCGTCCCTCCAACGCTCATTCTGCAACTTGGGCCGCGCGAATCCATAGTCAAGGTATACTTTGGTGTTGGAAAAGGAAAGTCGTGCATCCTTGGAAATATATATCGAAGCGACGTAGAAAGTCGCGAAGAGCGCGGCGAAGGCATGGGCGGTGGATGTCGAGATCATGACCACAAGTTAGAGAGGGTTGAGTGTCTTATTTACGACAGACCCGCTTTTCTAGTCGTTTCTGGTGGTCAAACTAACGCTATTGTTCGCTTTGACTTGTCCACAAACCCACACGACCCGTTTGTCATGGTGGGTCCAAGTGGAAGCGAGTGCGTGACCGTGGGATTAGCAACAAACAAAGACCAAACAACTTCCCCGACCTATTCCGTTGTTCTGCCTGCAAAGTACTCAAACTCAGTCATGTTGCCTACTCTCGTTCGCCGCCAGTTCACCGGTCTCATTCCCCCCAAAATCGCGACACCTTCTCACCTCGTACGATTTCACTACCGTGCATCTGCATTCGTATTGACTTTTTATTCCAGTCGGCAGGTTCTGGGGAAGGTCTCGCACCCTTGGTGAACTTCTACTCCAAGCTTCCAAAGGGCCGTGCACCACCGGCAGCGTTCGACCCTGAGAAAAAGGCCCTGAACCGTCTGGGTCTCGCAATCCTCTTCTTCTTTGGTGTTGGCTACACCCTCGACTATAACAGTATGTGCTTATCACCATGCACGCTCGGAATTATTGCTGATAAAACACCACTTTTATCTAGTGCACCTGAGTAAGCAGCCCATTATACTGATCCCCGGCCATCCTCATACGTTCGACAGAGTACCACAAGAACCACCCGCATTAGGTGCATCCGAGGAGCTTGTTTGGGTCTCGACAGCAATGTTCCCTAATTCATTGTACCGACCGCAAATAGACGACCGTATTTTATACTTGAAACATTGGCGTGGTCCGGGTCTTCCTAATGTAAACTGGGCAAAAGGGGGCTTATTTACCCTGCAAGGTATTGCAGATGGAATATTGGTGCTACAGAGAGCGGTGGCCGCTGATCAATTCTCCATATCCAATAGTATCCAAGCTGACATCACAGGGCAGATGTTGCCCAAGTCTTGTTCCGCTCCGTCCAAGATTGGGTCACACGCACACGTCGCAAGTCCGACATGTGATTCGGGTGCGGGATTAATGAATGGTTCAATTCCACGTTACGGATTGTTGACGTCTTACCATGACGTCGTCGCCGACGTCAGTGTCGTGTGACCCCTGCAGATACAGTGACCCATACACCGGACGGTGATCGTCAAGATGAAGCTTGAATGTGGACGCTGCCTGCATCGGTTGTCGGAAAGCTTGGACGTTGAGTCTGCTTCCTGGACCTTGGAAAATTGAACTACAGCTTATTGACCGCGAGAGACGGGTGGTCATGTGGACGTCGAGGGAACATCACTGACATAATGCAACCTTGGTGTGTGATACATTCCTGGCGTAACCACCGGTCATGCCGCGTTTCGGAATTATTTCGTGCTGTCTTGACGTATCAGAACGAGCATGCAGTTCTACATGGTACGTCACTATTAACAAATGATACAGGTATGATGCAATCATGCTGATTTGGTGGCGACGGAAGATGTGAGATGAGGAGATTGAGGTTATCAATGACGCCGGCTCATCGCCATTCGACATTGGAAACAAAACTCGTTGACGTCGTCTATGGATCGCTGTATCTCTTCACCAAAGTTCTGTTTTTACCGCCATCAGGCACCGCTCTTCCGCGGACGTCCGATAAACACCCACTTTGGTACAGTTCGATTGTCTACAATTGGGCGGATGCCGGTAGCTGCGTTCACATCGCGCCGAGTCACAGTCCATGATGGCGACGACGAGATGTCGTTGGAAGTGCTATACCTTGGTTTAGCACTTCATGCATGGAGAATGTAATGGGTCGCCACCGTACACCACATTTTAGCCAAAGAGTTCCTTCTCTGCGAATCGGCTTTTAGTTCCGAGCGTTTAATGGCGATGATCATGGTCCTCACGCTACTTGTCTGCACATGGCTACCACGGGAGGACACGGGAGGAGTAGAAGCAGAGGAGGGGGGAATAAAGTTGGGGGGACGCTGTGCCCAGCCGCCCGGCTTTATAGGTTTCGAATACCGGGAAGCCAATGAACGTGTCGACAAAAACAATACGTATAATCGTCCATATTCGTCCTAGTCAACTTCCTAGGCATGCGATCAAAGGGTCCCACACACCAACTTGCTGTATTCTGACAGTGGTACATCCAAGTTATCAATCCACGTTGCACTTCCTAGTCCTCGTAACAGCGTGTTAGTCATGTGGCGGAATCAGATATTCTTTATCAGAAGAGGTGCTGTATAAGTTATCATAGGGCTGATCTGGCACGACTTGACTATAAGCAGTTTCCCTGACCATTCGGAACAAAGATAGTTGGCTCAGGAACCCTGACCGAGTGGTACCGGCTGAACCGTGTTATCATATGTCGGCACCATCGGTTGTCCCATACTTCTAATCGGGACCTAGTTCGCACCCAAGTCGAACTGAATAGTGGCTGGATCGTACCACAAAACATATACCAATACGGTGTAGCCCCGCCATGATGACGTACCATGGAGTACCCTTGGCCTATGCCGCAGTGTCTTCTCGGCGCGGTGGCGCAAGGCCTTTCAACGTTATCAACGCCAAATCAACGCCCGTTATAAGATTACAACATGCCGAAATAAATAAATTTATCCGATGAGTCTATGACTGTCTATGTATGAGGACTCGCACTGAGTCTCACGGTGTGGGGGGCTGTCATTCGCAGAAAAATGAGAGAAGCGCCTGATATCACGTCCTTACGATATCGATGTGACAGATGCAGTTGATAGATCAGTCGAGGGCGAGCGTGGGTGATCGGTGACCGGTATTCAAGTAAAAAACGTGCTTGAACCTATCTGCGGACTTTGGGGACTGGGCAGGTCGCTTTTCTATGGTTGCGCGCCCCAAACTACAAAAACTTCTTTGTCAGTGGCTGCTTAGGTACTTCTCCACCAACTGCTGATCCCGGCCGCACATATTCATAGGCTTATTGTGGGGAACATAACGTTTAGCGTGTGACTGCAAATCTGGAGTCGTGATTGCACCCTCACTTGACAAGTCACAAGGTACATCACGAACTATAGCCCACTATGGCATGTGCGCACCTGACCAAACCATGATTCAGGATGGGTTAGGACAGGTCGACACGAAAACTGGTTTTTCATCAACATGGACGAAGCGCCACACAATGCGATCCATCGTGCATTCACAGCAGCAGTGGCGGTGAGCCTATGAGAGCGATCGAATTTGTGTGACCAACTAGAGCAGTCCACGCCGAGCTCCTAGCGCGAATGCTGTGTGAATCAGGTTCCGGTGTAGGGTGGGCGCTGTCGCCATATCGATCTTGGATCGTGATTTTACTTACGCCGAAGTTCCGACTACGGAGATTGTGATTCGGAGCGGGATTGAAAAGTGTGGGGAAAGGTGAGGCACGCAAGGGCACGCATGCCGCGAGTTCGTTGCCTTGACACGTCGAAGGAGATTTCAGGTACTGGGCCTTGTTTCATTTCTACGTATTGTGCACCCAAGTTCCTCAGGCTCTTCTCCGAAACAGCACGAGGCAGACGTGTTGCATAACGACCTTAGGAGCGTCGTCAGAGTGGTGGCGTAGCACGGCGTTGCCGCAATATTCCCGCCACAAATCTAGAGGCGCAAAGATCTGATCAAATGGGTTCCACGTGAACCATCACTGTGCCCCTGAGCAGGACGGTTGTCGGCCTGTGGCAAAGTCATGCTGACTCGGTGGCACGCAGCTGCACTGGTTTTGGTCAGAATGCACCTCCGGGACTGACGTGATGCGCAGTACATACCATACATGTACGAAGGGGCTTTGATGGCTCGCACTTGAGGGTAGGGTGGCTGAAACAGACGGATTTTGTGCGTTGAGCCTCGTCAGTGGCTAATCAATCAATCCCAACTCTGGGGGCCATGGGCATTCACATTATGAGCTCCACTGTGCCTCCGCAACTTTGCAGGACGCCAAGATATACAAGAGAAGGAAAATTGTTTAAGAGTTGAGGATAGATAGCTCGGCAAATGCCGTGGACCGCGTGTAAGCAGATAACCCGAACTTGGCAATCGACCAGTGAGCGCTTGAGCATGCGAATTCAAAGATCATATCTACGTCCACTGCGATCATCCGAGAAGGACCTCTACTCCACTTCCCTATTAATCACACATCATTTTGTTGTCATTGGCAGGCAGGGATATTTTCCTTGACAAGTCCAGCCTCGGTCTGGGCCCTTGAGTGACCAGCAATCGCAGGGAAAGTACGAGAATTCCAAAAAAGCTTACGCGGCGTTTCAACCACATGTACAGGTCCAGTCTTCGATAAACTTGACGAGACAAATGTCGCCCCCGAGATTTACTGTTTCCCTATCAGAGGCTGTCGAGGGAGAATCGCGTAGCGCGAGGCGCGTTATCGTTCATCCAGATAGCTTGAAAACCCTGAAGTTGTGTTCTGGCGACGTGATTGCCTTATCGCAGGTAGATAACGGCAATGCAAAAAAGGTGAAAAACGGCGGGGCTGGAAATACGTTGCCGCTACCACCATGGTACTTTCGAAGGGCTGAATTTTCCCCCGCATGACAGGACTTCGCGGTTGGAGTTTTGTGGCCGTCTATAGACGCTTCGCAGAATGGCAAGTACCGTGTCGTGTGATCATTATGTCGTGTTCCTAAACTGGAGCCCCTGGATCTGGGCATTTCTTCCCTCCAGCGGTTTTATTATCGCCTTCGTTGTTCCTCACGGCGCGCCTCGAGGAGGGCAGCCAGGTCCAAATTTTCCCCTTGCATGGAAAACTCGTCAATAAGGACGCCTCGTTCCTGCCGTCACTGCGTGATGCCCGAGAAGCAGGGTGCATTCGTTTGCGGGAAATTTTTAGAGGGCCGGTCAAGAGTGTCCGACCCGGTGCTCCTGACTCAAAAAAGCGCAGAGATTGGCTTGCAATTTTATTGCGCGAACATCTCGGTGAGCGTTACCTGTTGCCACGTAGGTTGCCGTGGCTGGCATGCTAACACATTTCGACTGAACGTGATTTAGTTGGACTAAAATTTATCACATCTTCCCAGATAGTCCAAGCTTCGTATGAAGGTCGCCCTCGGAGATTCTTCATTGATTCCATTTCTGTGCGTCCACCTGGTACAAGCGACCTTGTCGGCTCCATTGCCGAAGAAGTCAAATCATTGTCCCTCCATTCACACTCCTCTTTGTGGACAACGGGATGGGATACATCCGTCTGCATTCTGGAAAATGAGACCGACCATCAGGTTGATTATCCCCACAAGGTAGGCTGCCATGGGGTTCTTCGGACTGGTCCTGAATGCGATGCTTACACGTGCGTGCCTTACAGCCAGATATTGAGACTCTTGAACAAACAACGCCATCCGACGCCTATGCCACGGTCGGCGGACTTGACAAAACGATTGCGGAGATACGTGATTTAATCGAGATTCCCCTTACGAGACCAGAGCTATTTGCGCATTTTGGTGGGTCATACTTGAGAGGTGCTCATGATTCAACTTACCCGCTATGTTATTATTCAGGTCTAAAGCCACCGCGGGGCATCTTGCTCCATGGTCCCTCCGGAACAGGCAAGACGCATCTAGCACGTGCGATAGCTGCATCTACGAGATCCTCTGTGATTATCATCAATGGACCCGAACTTTCGTCGGCATACCACGGAGAGACCGAAGCGCGACTTCGAGAAGTCTTTCGGAACGCGCGTGCCAAGAGCCCATGTATTATCGTTTTGGATGAAATCGATGCACTAGTCCCAAGGCGGGAGGATGGTGCCGGTGGAGAGGTTGAAAAACGAGTGGTCGCGACTTTGCTGACAATAATGGACGGAATGGAAGACCAAGCGACCAGTGGCACTATCGGAAGGGTTGTGGTTATCGGAACGACGAATCGACCGAACGCAATCGATCCAGCACTTCGACGGCCTGGAAGATTCGATAGGGAGTTCGAAATAGGTAAGTATTAGACAAATTCTCAGCACCATGTGGACGCTGATGTTGATATCTACTACTTTTGCTTTTGCGCCGTATTAGGTGTGCCGGATGCCGAGTCGCGTTTAGCAATCCTGGAGGTTCTACTCTCCAAAACACCCCATTCCATATCACAGGCTGACCTCCGTGCTCTTGCGGGCCGTGCCCATGGGTATGTTGGAGCCGACTTGAGCGCAGTCATTCGCGAGGCCGGTACGCTTGCGATCAAACGATGGGTGAATGCAAATGCGAGCACAACAGGGATCCCTCCTTCTCTGAATCTTACTATCGCAGACCTCTCTGATGCCTTGCCGAGTGTACGCCCGTCTGCCATGCGATCTGTCTTTCTGGATACACCTCCTGTACGGTATTCTGATATTGGAGGTCAAGCGGCTGCTATACAAAAACTACGTGAAGCCGTTGAATGGCCTTTGCTTCATCCTGAGGCTTTCGAGAGACTGGGCGTACGTCCACCCAAGGGTCTCCTCCTGTACGGACCGCCTGGATGCAGCAAAACAGTTCTTGCGCGTGCTTGTGCAACAGAGAGCGGAGTTAACTTTGTGGCTGTGAAAGGACCTGAGGTAGGTGATCAGATTATCATTGTATGCGACATCTAACCCCTCCTCCAGCTCCTCAACAAGTATGTTGGTGAATCCGAGAGAGCAGTGCGTGAGATATTTAGGAAAGCTCGTGCGGCGTCGCCATCTATCATATTCTTCGTTTGTCCTTTTCCGCTTTATCCGCTACCTGACCGTTGATTCGTGGCCCATTATGGTAGGACGAAATTGACGCACTCGGTACCTCTCGACCGGATTCGGAGGGAGGGGGTGTCTCGTCGCACGAAGGCGTGCTTACGAGCTTACTGAACGAGATGGATGGCGTCCAAGAACTGGTCGGTGTTACCGTCATTGCGGCCACCAATAGACCTGATGTCATGGTAAGATCACCAAGCGATATGATATTTGATCTTTCTCGAAGCTTTCTTTCTTTGTCAAGGACCCAGCGCTGATGCGACCTGGCCGCCTTGACCGCATCCTGTTCATTGGCCCACCGGACCAAGAGGGCAGGGAGGAAATCCTGCGTATCCGGACTAAGAAGATGAGTGTTGAACCTGGGTTGGATATCTCCAAGATCGCTATCATGGTTCGTATAGCATGCCATGCGCATACACTTGTTAACTCAGATTACCTAGACGGACGGTTGTAGCGGTGCCGAGATTACGGCGCTCTGTCAAGAAGCTGCGTTGTTGACGATGCAAAAAGACACTCATGCGTCCCATGTAAGACCTCGCATTGTTCTCTGACGATGGCAGGGCATCTCATTCCATTCGACAGGTGCCGCAAGTCGCTTTCGAGGATGCTGCAAGGTCTATTCGGAAGCAAATAAACCCCGACATGATGAAAAAGTATCATGATTGGAGCGAAAAATATGGGTTGAAATGCATGTGAAACCGGTCGAGTCTGGAGTTATCTGTGGAACCTTTCTCATTGTATGCATCTTTCCCGACTGTGTACGAAAGTTGTCGTAGTTAGTTCGCTCAGGCTTTCTGATCTTTATCTCCCAGTCGCTTTCATAAAAATGGTGATCGAGGAAAAGCGAAGCTACTGTATCAGTCACGTGATATGGAAATACAGTATCACTCAGACAAAAAGAGCCAAGTTATCCGTCAAAGCGAGGGTTTCCAAACCCCGCCTCTTCAAAAGAGCCCATTTCAACCATCTTCACTGGACGCATTTCATGCACCGTACCCAAAGGCAGATAATGTACACCTTGTTGGATGTCTGCTCTTTTAATGTCGTGTCTGTATTTATGATTTCCATGAGTCTATACGTGATAGTAAAAAAGCAAGAACTCACTCCCTGAGGTGATGCATGATATCAAGGCGAAACACCGCGTCCCCTACGCAAGGGAGGCATAACAGGCACCGGAACCATTCGGGGAGTGATCAGCTCTGCTCGAGCGACGACTCGAGGGCCTGGATAGTCGCTACGTGTTCGTCACTGATAACCTGCCAGCTGGCTGGCCCAGGAGCACGCACCGCATCTCTCCAGCGTCTGACACGCGAACCTTGCAGGATCGCACACCAGTCGCGCACTTTCGCGATCCATATCGTCCGCCGTGGCCACATTCGGATCCTCGGATCCAGTCCCCATTCGTGGATGATGTATGGAGCCGCTGATACATATTTGATGCCGTATCGCCCCTTGATGGAACCAGTGTGTTCCGAGTCGTGCGGACTCTATGGCGTGTAATGATCCTTGACGGTGGAGAACACTTCAGGATAAGTGCACAAACTCCGAATACCCCCAACAAACAATGCACAGGCCAGGCGCAGCTTGTTGGAGAGGCGGCTTAGATGATTCCGGAGCTGTTGTACTAGCTGATGCCACATCCGGACCATTGGAAATGCTTCTTGGAGACAAGCGAGAAGGAATCTTGATCATCTCAGCAACCTCGGCATCAAGCTTCTTCTTCCAATTGTCAACTAGTTCAGGTAGCTGTCCAGACGCAGATTCGGATAGGTTTTCATTCATCTGGTCTTCTTCAGGAGCCCTGATGATGTCTCTAAAAAAGGAGAAGCAGGCAATCTCGGTCACATGCGGGAAAAGGTCGAAGACCAGTGTGTCCGGCAGTGGACAAGTCACGTAGTCGGCATATTCGGTTATCAATGGATGTCGACGAGATGGATAAACGACCTTTGAGTCGTTGGAGTCAGAAATTGTTCATGATCTCTATCCACTTGGGCCAAATCTGGTCCCGCTCTATTTATCGACGGTTAACTCCCAGTCCATCTTATGTCATTCAGCGAAACCTAACCTTTGTCCGTCAGCGGTTTGGATTTCCCGAAAAGCGCTGCGCAGGACTTTTGGAGTTCCTGGCGCCGAAATATGCAACTTCGCGCTCATATCCAAGCTGCTTGAGACCCTCGAAGATGCTATAGCGTGTCAACTAAAGAATAGTCACTGCCAAGAGAAATGGCCAACCTGTTATCTCGTTCTTGCCGACGTACTTCCAGATCGAGTTTGTATTCTGATGCTATGTCCTGTTGCCATATTTCATATTGATGGCCATGCTATTATGAGCAGTCAGAGAGACGGACGAAAAACAGATTATGGCATAAACCTCGCATATGGTAGGATATCGTTCCTCCTTGAACCATAGAAATTGCATTTCGTGTTTATACTCGTGCATAAACGGCTCCATCTGCTCCTTGTCAAACCATGCTGCTGTTTCTGCAGAATGGGTCAGCGGTTTGGTGTTTCGAATAACCAAGCAACATATTGCGTCCTATCTTGACGTTTTCTGTAGCCAAGACTTCGTTCATGCAAATAACTTCGTGGCATGAACTTTGAGAGCAAAGCCTGATTCCCTTGTAAACTCGAAGCCTATACTGAAACGACACCGAAATCTTACCGTTTGACTCTGCAACCTTGACAGTACCTGCGACGCATCGCCAGAGAACGTTCTTGTCATGTTCCCCGCAGCTCTGTACTGCGTTTCAGAGCAGTAAAAAATTAGCCGGGTCTTTACATACGTGGCAATGAGCGTAGAACAAGAGACTTGCGTATTTGGGTGCGGTCAAGTCGGCTGGACAGTTGGGGAGGCCCTTGACTTGGCGGCGAGCGGTCCTCTATATGAAAGCCAAGGACTTGTCCATCAATAGCTGCCGGAGAGATTTGCATGTGCGAGCAAGGTTGAGGAGGTCCATAGGGTGGACATATGTGGCGATCTATTCTCCTCAAGTTCATCAGCAAACAGTCGAGCAAGCAGAGGATTCTCGCGTACAAGGAACAGTATATAGAGGTTCAGTTGGCAGATTTCGCTCGGCTTTCCTCGACGACAGTTCCTGAGACTCCTGGGAGCTACCGTATCCTCTCATCGACGTTTCTTGGCTGGTGACGTGGAGCGATTCCTTGGAGCACGTTCGATTAGAGTGTCTTTCGTGACTCGCGCTGATTCTATTCCCTTTGCAGCGGATCTTGTGTTCACCATGGTGGTTCGTGAAAAGTGGACGTCTGAGACGCGTCGCGTCCCTTTTATGGAGGCCGTGCGAGACGTGTCACCTCAGCGAATACGGACTGAGCCCACACAATGTGGATTTTGAGCAAAGCTGAACATGCTGTGTGGGACAATCGAACAACTTTGATGACGGAGTCGTTTACAGTACACATGCGTCACTTTAGGTAGCAAAGCAACGAGCGACTACCCAGGAACGAGCGTCCAAATGTACGTTTACAGAAAGACCACAACAACTCCAAAGAGGCGAAACGCCAGCCAGTTCCCGTCGTGCGAGAGCCAAATTACCATTCATCAAATCGAGGCTCTGTGAACGTTACTTCCCCCCCTTCCTCAACCATCTTCGCCGAACACATTTCGTGAGCTATGCCCAGAGACGAGTAGTGTACACCTCGTCGAGCTTCTTTGACGTCGTGGCTGCGTTGGTATTTGCATGATTTCCAGCCTGAATAAACAAGAGCAACGATACCGGAACTCACCAATCCTTGAGGTGAGGTATGATATCGGAGTGACTCATACCGTCCCCAACGCAGGGTAGGCACAACAAGCACCGCGAAAAGTCTGGGACCACTGATTGCATCCCGACCAACGACTCAGCGGCCTGGATGGCAACAACGTGCTCATCACCGACGACTCGGACCTGCTAGTGCCAACCTGATGGCGTGTCTTCATGCTTGGAATGAGCATGCCACACCTATCGTCCAGCGTTCAATATGCCTGATATCACAAACGAAAGAAGACACACCGCATCTCTCCATCGTCTGACACGCGAATCATTGCAAAGTAGACTCGGACATATCAGTCGAGCACTCCGGCAATCCATATCATCCACCGTGGCCACATTTGGACCCAGTCCACATGGATGGACGATGTATGCAGCTCCCGTTATGTGTCCGATGTCATATCGGTCTATGAGACCCAGTGCGTTCCCTGTCATGTTCCCAAAACGATGGTAGATTCGGATATACGTAATCACGCATTGAAGTGGAGAATACCTCAGGGTGAGTGAAGGGGCCGTTGATACCACCACGATGCACAGGCCAGGCGTAGTACATCTGTGGTCGCTTTGAATGATTCCGAAGCTTTTGTACTGCCTGATGCGACAAGGAGACCATCAGAAATACCTTCCAAAGATAGGCGAGAAGAAATCTCGACCAGTTCCGCAACATTGACATCAGGTCTCTTCCTTCAATCGTCAACTATTTCAGATAGCTGTGCAAAGGCGGGTTCGAACAGCTCATCGTTTTTCTAAGTCTCTTAGGGAGCTCTAACGTCAGCCACATGTGGGAAAAGGTCGAAGGCTGGCGCGTTAGGTGGATGTGTCACGTAGTTGGCGTATAGAGACACCAATAAGAGTCGACGAGATAGGTAAACAATCTCCTTTAGTCATCTAGACCGAGATTTCTTCATGATCTCCATCCACTCAGGACAAATTGTGTTCCATTCTACCGTACCGGCGGTGAGTTCGAAGTCCATGTTATGCCATTCAATGACATGACCTTTGTTCGCCAGCGGTTTGGATTCCCTGAAGAGGGATTTGCGGTATTGCTGGATATTATAGCTAAAATATGCAACCTCGCGCCCATATTCAAGCTGCCTGAGACGCTCGAAGGTGTTATGCCTCGTCGGTTTAACAATCGTCGCTACCAAGCAGGAAGACTAACCTCTTGCACCGCTGTTCCCGACGCACTTCCAGATCGATTGCGTGTTTCGAGGCTGTGTCCCTCTTCCATTTTTTGCATTGACGGGCGTGCTGTTACAGCCCATCAGAGAGGGACGGACAAAAGAAAGAGGTTTTAAAAAACCTCGCATATAGCGGCGTATCGTTCCTTCTTGTATCTTACGAATTGTTTTTGGTCGGGGGAGTGTTCGTACTCGTGCATCAATAATTCCGTTTGTTCTTTGTCAACCCATAACGCTGTTTCTGCAACCCAGTCTAGTGGCATGATGTTTTTGGTAACAGGTAACATACCGCCTTCTATTGTAACATGTTCTGTAGCCAGGAGTTTGTTCCTGCGAACGACCTCATGGCACGAAGACAAGGAGCAAAACCTAATTTGTGTGCGAATCAAAACTTATACTGTCACAGTGGTGGAGGTCTACCATTTGATTCTGCAATCGTTGCAATACCTGCGACGCATTTGCCAGAGAACAATCTTGGCACATTTTCCACAGTCCTATGCATGCCGCATCTTAGAGTAGCGAAAACGATCAGCAACGTCTACACATACACGGCAGCGAGCGTAAAACATAAGATTTGCGTATTCCGGTTCGGCCAGGTCGGCTGGACAGCCGGGGGGGGGGGGGGCGCGCGGCGCCTCC
>JBBPMA010000095.1:33536-51758 GCA_038090075.1 Xanthoconium purpureum
GGTGGGGGGGGGGGGGGGGGGGGGGGGGGGGGGGGGGGGGGCATTGATGTGTCCATCAGTAGCCGCCGTAGAGACTCTTTGCAGGTGCGTGCGAGATTGAGGAGGTCCATCGGGTGGATATAATATATGCGGCGATCTACGGCACCAACGCGTCCACCAACAAACGATCGGAACGAAGAGAACTCCCTTCGCGTACCAGGAAGAGCACGTCGAGGTTCGGTTGGCACATTTTTCCCGGTCTTCCACGATGCCGTTTCTTGGGGCCGCCGTGCCTTCTTGTCGATGTTTGCTGACTGGGGATATTCCTTGTTGTTCGATGGGGTCGTTTTCCATGACTTGCACGAACTCTACCCCCTTCAACGAATCTCGTCTGCGCCATGGTGGTTCGTGAAAGAGGGGCGCTCCCCCATGGTGTACGGTTTATAAGGTCACGTCCAAGCTCGGACGCCGAAAAAGGAAGGATGTACTCCGTTCCGCCGGGCCACGGCGCCTGCGGTTAAATCATTACAGATATACTCTGGCTTGTTGACCTGCCATGTCTATTGATCTTCACTTCATTTTGTACTATTGTACTACAAGTTTCAGAGTCCCGAACCGACGTCAAGATCAGTTCATTCCATAACAATACATATGTATGTGGCACGCACGACTTCAAGATGCCTGAATATTGATGAGCCACTCGGAGTTCGATCCAGCAAGTTGCCTGCAATGGGACTGACAATCCTTTGTCTGAAATGACATATAGTATGTCTCGGGAAGTATATAAATCCTGACCACCCCGCCTCTGACATCTGAATCACCATCGCACTCCCCGTCCACGCCACTCTCAGTTCTCCTGCATCATGCGCACCAACATCGAACGTGCCATCAATGAGCTGATTCTCTTAAACCAAGACGTCACGCTCGCAAACACCCTCCCTGCTTACCTTCGAGAAGCAGGATTCAAGAAGATGTCACCTGACGCCCTCACCGCGTTCGAGCACGCGTTGGAAAAGCATCTGACCCGCACAGACGAGTCCCGCGCCGTCTTCGTCAAAGGCATTTCTGGTATCATCGCAGAGTATTGGGGTAGCGTATACATCGCTCTAGGCGACAGCCCCTGCGGTCACTGCACTACGCCCACTTGCCGAATGTTCAACCTCAGAGCTGAGGCCAACTTGAAGGGATGTGAGCACGTACATCCTGAGGAAGAGAAGAGACAAACACCAGAGTGTCGTTGTGAGTCTCTTTGTGTACAACAGCCCTGAGGGGTTTATTGACGTCGGTGATCTGGTAGTGAAGTCAAAGAAGAAGAAGCGTCGCGTCCGCACGAAGGGGAACGTCGTGAATGCACCCTTCGACCCATTTGCACCATCCACCAGCGCTGTCATGCTGTGATTTTTTCGGTTGCAACCCAGGATTTTATCAGCGTTCCCTCACCTAGTCCTCTTGTTCCCTACTATTAATGGATTCTATGCCTTCCTTGCAACCTTCTCTGTGAATTGTAAACAATAATTAACAGGTCTCGTGAACAATGTACCACCTTCATCTCCACATTCTCTGTGATGCTTCGCCAACCGTTGCCAAGATGTTGTTCCATAGTATTAGTAAGCATCACGGGATCTAGTTTTGCCGATAAGGCCTTATAGGCAGTCCGCTTATATAAGGCCTTTATAACTGTAGGTCCAATTGAAAATAAACATCAGACTGTCATCTGCATGTTATTGTACTGAGAAGGTCTTATAAGCAACTTATAAGCCCTTGTAAGGCCATGTTCAGGTATGAATTCCTGTGTGACGTTACCAAGTCAAAAAAGCCTATATAACGCTAGGGTGTTGGTCGTGATGCTTTAGTACGTTGAGAAATTCATTTGTAGTTACCCAATCGGCAAATGCCGAGCAGCTTAGCAGACTCAGCACAACCTGTCAAATTCTTTTTTTCTACGATCCAGTCAAATTGGCTGGTCGAAGAACTTTTCATACCTTCGGTGCAGCCTCATTCCCTGGGCAGAGAAATTTTCACACTCGTACGAGTAGAAGGTGTTTCATCTTCAGGTATCTTCGACTTTCCCTCACGGGGAGCTTACCCTGCGCCGCGAGGCTGAAAACATTTCTAGTCGCCCCCCGTAGCCTGGTGATGACTAATTCGACCATGCTTCAGCCCCTCGATAATTTGTGTACGTATTATCATTGCAGATTCAAACGTGACTAGTGGAGTCCAGACACTACAATACAACGTCTTCAGCATCGGCCGACCACGTTCGCGACCAATTCTCAGTGTGCTGCTTCTATGCCACGATGCATTTTACGAAGACGATTAGTAAAATCATACTTTGTGTGGGGCACCAATATCTCGCACTTCCGAAGTGTGCAAGGTAAACGCTGATTCGACGTCACGCCCATGCCCGTGCTATCCCGAATTCTACATACGCTCATCTGATCATGGTAGTCAGCTCATGATTCCAATTATAGGGCCAACAAGAAAATATAATGGCGATTACCAACATGTTTCCAGTGAACAAGTGCAACTGTTCAAGTAATTAACGCATGTGGGATCCGGAAAAAGCGTCTCACGGTTACTTCATGTACGTTTAAATTTACTGAGTCCGCCTTCTCGCAGGCTCAGGTATTACCCGACGAGACCAATCAGCTGCCACACTGCTTGTCGGCATGAGGTTCGAAGTTGTGCCGGGCCTCTTGATAGCCCCGATGGAAGCTAGATCGGAGATCTTCGGCCGAGCGATTCAACTGCTCGCATATGTTTCCATTCTCTTCCGCATCGAAGGCGTGTTCCGCTTCTCATGCCGGGCCGCGGTCATGTGCCGATTCCACGACTTTTAAATAATGTCACCAGCTCTCTGATTCCAGGCATCGTTCCTGTTTTACGACACTCACGAATCATGTCACGGTTACACGACAGCCAGAGCACAACGTTGACTCTTACCAACGCCATTCCCATAGGGAAGGGTGATTCCTCTATCGCGACGCCAACTTCTTCCCCTCCCGAGAGTATAATCAAGCCTGATATCGAACACGCACTTGTGGAGGATGATCCACGACTTTGGTCGAATACTAAAAAAGTTGGCTCCTTGTTCAGGCTATCTGCGCGATTGTGATTAACACCTGTCAATTAAGAATGTGATCTTATCCATCATATCAGGCGCTTCTATGATCGCAGGTTTATGCGCCAACATTCAGAATCGTGGGTGGTTATTTTTCGCATAGAAACACGGGGGTATAATGAACAATCACTAGCCGCAAATTCCCAGATCGAGCAAGAATTACACACAACCGCCTCAAAGATTAGTTTGAGTCTATCTCTTTTCATCCTCGTCCAAGGAAATTTTCCTGTCATATGGAGTGCTGTCAGCGAGATCAAAGGGAGGAAAGTATGTTGATTTTTAATTTGTCCTCTTGAACGTGTCAATTGACTTCTTATTGTCAGCTCGTCTACTTACTTTCCATGACGCTGTTTGTCGTGGGCTCCGCCATCGTAGCTACCTCGAAGACCATTGGCCTTGTCATTGGCATGCGAGTCGTCCAAGCTGCCGGGTAGGCTCTCTCGTTTATGTTCTACACTTCTCTATATCCTGACTCGTTCAACTCAGCTCCAGCACTGTGATTGCCATCGGTGCTGCAACACTCGCAGATATCTACGAACCCCATGAACGGGGAACCATGATGGGCATCTATTACTCTGCACCACTCCTGGGGCCCGCAATTGGGCCCATCCTAGGTGGTGGACTTACGCAGGGTCTCAGCTGGCGTGCGGTCTTTTGGTTCCTGACGATCTGGGGAGGTGTAATATTTTCAGCGTTCTTGTTTCTGTTCAAAGACACGTTCAGGAAGGAACGGAGTTTGACCTATCAAAACATCCTGAAGAGACGTGTTGAAGAACGCGGGGTCGCGCAAGAAAAGGATGCTGGACAAGAACGACCTGTCAATGAGAAAATATCGGAGCATGGTACTACCTCTGGAACACAACCACCGCAAGGCGACGTGGAAGCGCAACCTGACGTCGTCCCAGCCCTCGCTATCAAAGAAGTTAAGCTATCGATCGCGGACGTTAATCCATTCCCTCCCTATCTACGAGTATTACGCCGCAGAAACAATATCGCCATTCTTATACCTTCTGGTGGGTGCTGCGGCCGCACGTCCGAAGTTTCTACCCTTATTGCTTTTTCAGGGCTCCTCTTCGCATTCAGTTTTAGTATTGCGTACACGTGTGCACGAACGTTATCGCTCTATTACGATTATGATGCCATGACGATTGGATTCGTGCTACTTTCCTTTGGGATCGGTCAGTACATTCATTGCTTGAACAACTGACTCAAACCGATATTTGCATTACCCTCAGGAAGCATACTAGGCAGTATCTTGGGCGGACGGTGGTCTGACCGGACACTCGCTCGCCTCAAAGCCGCAAATGGTGGTGTCAGCTACCCAGAAGTGAGCGAGCGGCACCAACCAATAACTCAGAAGTCATCATAATAATTGATTCCAGATGAGATTAGAAAGCACGAAGCTTGCCATGTGGTTCTTCCCGCCCGCTGTTATCGGGTATGCGTGGGTCTGCCAACAGCACGTGCATATCTCAGCAATCTGTGTGATGCTCTTCTTGTCTGGATTCTTTTCGATGTATGTTGTGCCCATTTGTCCTTTGATCTCGTCTGACCCTTTGCTAGATGGATATATGCTAGTACTCTGGCATACATCGTCGATGCCAACGTTGGTCAGTCGTCCAGCGCCGTGGCCGCCAACAGTTCTTTTCGTGGTCTCTCTGCCTTCGTGGCTGCAGAGATTGCAGTTCCGTTACAGGTGGGTCTCTATTTGACTGACACGTCGTTTTGCCCTGACGTGTCGTTTAGGATGCCATCGGCGATGGAGGTCTATATACCTTGTGGGCATGCCTGATGTTGTTGACGGAACTGATGGTACTACTTGTGCTTTACAAAGGCAAGCAGTGGCGTGAAGCTAGTGTCGAAACAGAGCAGCGGAAATAAGGGCAACGAGCTGGAGTCAGGCCCTGAGACTTGCACTACTACCGCTCTACTGTATACATTGTCATAGAGATACTATGTATAGACTAGGTTAGACATTTACGCTTTCGAGGCTCGGTGCTCACACCATTCTACAGTCGCGACTGGCATCTCACCAGTGTTTCGTCCCCTAATCCTGTTGTTCACGGTGGATTCCATGTCTTGCGCTCCTCCTGATCCATCTCGGAGGGTAGATAATAGTAGGTCTCGCGTACAAACCTAGCACGACTTTTGATACATAGATAGCTGCATCGGCAAATGCCGAGCAGTGCAGCCGCCAGTGTTGATCTTTTTCCGAACCTCCACCCATGGTATATTGTCAAGGAAAAATCTACTGACCACCGATGTGTATCCTGGGCTAACAAATTTTCATGCTTACAGAGGGGAATTTATATTTAGCTCTCCTCGACTTTCTGCTCATGGGATCCGCTGCAGGGCGGAACACATTTCCAGTTGCTTCAGACCGTCACTCCTTTGTACGTACCCTGGCAAATGTACATAATTCTGATGGCAGCTGGTGCTAACCGATAACACGGTTCAGACTCTATTGGTATCAGTCGGCCGACCTTGGACCGACCATACAAATCAGACACGTCACACAACTGGGCAAAACGATCGACAAAACACTGCTTCGTCGTGGTCAATCTGTCGCACTTTCGATGCATGCAAGGTAAAAGCTGATTCGATTGATGTCAGTCCCATGTCCGAGCTGCCCCGAATTCCATGTGTATCCGACTTGGGAGTTGATAGCCATGGCCAGCCAGCTCGTGACCCCAATTATCAGATGACCGACAAGAACACGTCATGGCTATGTAATATGAGGGAAAGTGACCCGGCAGATACTTCATGTGCTTTAATTTTACCTCAGACACGATATTTTTACGCAGCCCACTCAGCAGACGGTTCTCAAAGGAGGTATTTTGGCCTATTTTTAAAACTCGTGTTTTTGATAAGTGACGATTTCCCTGCAAGAATAGATACCATCCGCCGTAACCCATGCCGTTGCATGCTCGTGTTGCTGCCTGTTAGAATCAGGTCGCGAGTATGCCAGGCCTGCTCCCCTTAACTCCAGGATCTTGGATGGGAGCTAGATCGGATATCGGCGGCCGAGTTACCCCCACTCGTGCGCTCATAACTTCTTGCTGAGGTTCCGTTTTCTTCCGGGGTGGAGGGGCGTGGTCTGCTTTACGAAGCCGGGGTACGACCACGCGTCCATCGATGGTTTTTAAATACGACTAGTCTTTGGACCCCTGGTATCATTTCCCCCTTTTCACGACGATCACGAATCATGACTGATGGCCAGGGCACAACGTTGACCACGACCGACACCTCTTCTAGCGCAACGCCAACCTCTTCAACTCCTCCTGAGAGTATAATCAACCCTGATATCGAGCATGCCCTCGTGGAAGATGATCCGCGACTCTAGTCGAATACTAGAAAGGTCTGTTGCTTATTTGAGCGATTGCGATTGACACTGATCAACTGAACGTTCCCAAGAATGTGATCTTGTTCATCATCTCAGCAGCGTCCATAATCTCGGGTTTATGCGGCAACATTCAGAATCGTGAGTAGCAGTTTCTCCCATAAAGACGGGGTCTAACAGATAATCGCCAGCCGCGAATTCTGAGATCGAACAACAATTGCACACGACCGCCTCGGAAATCAGTTTGAGCTTATCTCTTTCCATTCTCGCCCAAGGAAACTTTCCTCTCGTATGGAGCGCGGCCAGCGAGATCGAAGGGAGGAAGGTGTATAGTGCTTTCATATTGCTTCTGGAGCGCCTCAGCTGACTTGTTTCTTTCAGTTCGTTTACTTACTCTCCATTCTGCTCTTTATCGTAGGCTCCGTCATCGTGGCGACTTCAAAGACCATAGGTCTGCTCATTGGCATGCGAGTGGTTCAGGCAGCTGGGCAAGTCCTTTCGTATTACTTACTCTTTTCGTACCTGATCCATTCACCTAGCGCAAGTGCTATATTTTCCGTCGGTGCTGCAACACTCGCGGACATCTACGAACCTCACGAACGGGGAGTCATGATGGGCGTTTACTACTCAGCACCACTCCTGGGTCCTTCAGTGGGACCTATTCTGGGTGGCGTGCTCACTCAGGGGTTCAGTTGGCGTGCGATATTCTGGTTTCTGGTGATTTGGGGAGGCGTGATATTTTCAGCGTTCTTGTTTCTGTTCAAGGACACGTTCAGGAAGGAACGAAGTTTGACCTACCAAAACGTCCTGAAGAGACGGATACAGGAACACAAGGTCGCGCAAGAAATGCATACCGACCGAGAACAACCCGTCAGTGAGAAGAAGACACACGAGGACAATACTTCTGGAACGAAAACACCAAAAAGCGACGTGGAAACGCAACGTAAGACCGTTTCGGCCCTCGTTATCAAAGAAGTCAAGCTATCGATCGCGGATGTTAATCCATTCCCTCCCTATCTACGAGTATTACGCCGCAGAAACAATGTCGCCATTCTTATTCCTTCTGGTAGGTGATACAGCGGCAAGCTCAAGGTTCCTAATCTGGTTGTTTGTAGGGCTCCTCTTTGCATTCAGTTTTAGTATCGCATACACGTGTGCACGAACGTTATCGCTCTATTACGATTATGATGCCATGACGATTGGATTCGTGTTACTTTCCTTTGGGATCGGTCAGTACATTCATTGCTTGAACAACTGACTCAAACCGATATTTGCATTGCCCTCAGGAAGTATGCTAGGAAGCATCTTGGGCGGACGGTGGTCTGACCGGACACTCGCTCGCCTCAAAGCCGCAAATGGTGGTGTCAGCTACCCAGAAGTGAGCGAGCGGCACCAACCAATGACTCAGAAATCATAATAATAATTGATTCCAGATGAGATTAGAAAGCACGAAGCTTGCCATGTGGTTCTTCCCGCCCGCTGTTATCGGGTATGCGTGGGTCTGCCAACAGCACGTGCATATCTCAGCAATCTGTGTGATGCTCTTCTTGTCTGGATTCTTTTCTATGTACGCCCCCACGTTCTGTTTTGATCCCATCTGATCTTCTGTGTATGTTAGATGGATATATGCCAGTACCTTGGCATATATCGTTGATGCCAACGTCGGTCAGTCATCCACCGCAGTTGCCACCAACAGTTCGTTCCGCGGTCTGTTTGCCTTTGTGGCTGCAGAAGTTGCGGTTCCGTTACAGGTAGGGTCTCTGTTCGAACGGCGCGTTGTTTTGCACCGACGTGTCATTTAGGATGCTATCGGCGATGGAGGCCTATACACCCTGTGGGGTGGCTTGATGTTGTTGGCGGAACTGATGATATTACTCGTGCTGTGTAAGGGCAAGCAGTGGCGCGAAGCTAGTATCGAAGCAGAGAAGCGGAAATACGGATTGTGACCTGGAGTCATGCCTCGAGGCATGCATACAACTGTGTACAAATGGATGTGTAGACTAGTACCACCTTGTTGAATTTTCGACGACTAGATAAATGCGCTTCACTTCATCATTGGTTGCTGCTCACGTGCCACTGTTACGTAACCTGTGGACTTTGCGAGCCCAGAGCAACACATCTTGTGAGCCTACTCCACTAAATATTGAAGAGAACGGCTTCTCAAGGTGAGCTGTATTGTGTTTAAAAATTGAATGATTATCCGAAGGTGTTGCACCAGGTGACTGTACCTTACTATCATACCGAGACGTTTTGGCTTCATCCAGCGAAAACGTTCAAGCGTTGCAGGTGCAGTGGATGCACCTGGAGGCGAAGGTCAGTTAAATGTGTTGGGTTGTCAACGTATCTTGTTTCATGTCCTGACTGGAGCGAAGTAGGGTTTGACTCGACCAAAGAGGTCAATTAACTGTTCTGGCCTCGTAACGCGAAATAGGCATGATGTCAATGTCAGGTGAGGTGAGCAGGCTATATGCGTGGCAATGCGAGCGGTGGTTTTTGATACATGCAAGGCATGAACTTTGGTGCAATGATTGTAGCAGGGCATCTGGTATATCACGCACATAGCGGTTTACTCGCTCATGTGGGACTAACGATCCCAAACCTCGGAGGCGATTTCTAGATTACTTGCGGGTCACGGGACAAGTAACATGTTCAGACTGAGTGTGTATATACCCTTGACTTCGGACTGGCTTCGAGAGATCTGCAGTATTCACTTTTGTGTCGAAGCTGCAGATTCCTACTACTTACAGGCAGAGTGCCAACCGTAGACACCAAACATGGCCACGCAAGATTCTCGCGGGACTTGGTTGGTGACTGCACCAAGGAATTCGCTGCCCGTCAAGGCCGTACCAACGTAGGGAACGGTCGATTGACCGTTCAGTGCGACCCCAGGAGAGAGCCAACACGCGCAGCTGATGATCAGATTGCCGTCAATTGTGGAGCTTCAATGACATTCCAACGAGTGTTCGCGGCCCTCCAATTGACTGGTGAATATTCCTTCAGCATTCCTATGACATCACCCTCCCTGTCATCCGCCATTGGTCCCCGCGCCTTCCTCGCGACTATATAATCCAGCCTCCCCCTACGACGTCGTTCTCTCACTCCATCTTTCCGGCCTTCATCACTACCACTAGCATCTTCACATTCATTATCCACATTACTAGCATCATGGTCCAACTCAATTCTCGCTTCACCCTCCTTCTCGCTCTTTGCCTTGCCGTCGCTGCACGCCCCGCGACCAACGGCATGATGGCAGAGGTTGGTCCGATTATCTTCGTGTCGTCTCCTTGTTCACGCAACCCTGTAGCGCGAGGCGACCTTTAGGCACGCCCGCCGCTTTCATCGTGCTGGCGCCCTAAAGGCCCGCTACGATGACGGACAGTACCATCCAGGATACCCGACGACGACGTTCAACAACGGGCAATACACTCCCCAGACGAACTCCGGCGCTTCCCCCACTGGCACGGATCCCAGCGACCCCTCCAGCTCCTATGTCGATGACGGGCAGTATCACCCCGGGTATCCCACGACGACGTACAACAACGGCCAGTACACTCCCCAGACTACTAACCAGGCGTCGACGACGTCGGGCAACGGTATTATCGTTACGACCATATTCATCACGGCTACGGATCCGGCCAGTTCGTCCACCACTACCACATCTGCGACTGCGACGGGAACAACCGATATGTCGACGACAACGATGACGGGTATCGTGGGATCACTCACGGCTACGTCCACAACCTCGACGGCAACAACGTCTGCAACATCTGATCCAACGAGTTCGATGACAGGGATCGTGGGATCACTCACGGCTACGTCCACAACCTCGACGGCAACAACATCTGCAACAACCACAGCCTCCGCGACAACATCTGATCCAACGAGTTCGATGACAGGGATTGAGGGGTCACCCACGGCCACAGACTCTACCTCTACCACGTCTGCAACCTCGACGGCGACGACGACATCTGATCCAGCGAATTCGGTGACAGGGATCGTGGGGTCACTCACAGCCACGGACCCTACTACTACCTCGACCACAGCGACGGCGACGGCTACAACTACCGCTACCACCGTAGTTGTAACCACAGTGACGGCGACAGACTCTACAACTGCCACGGCCACCACGGCGACTGCAACCGACCCGGGTACAACAACCGCGACCGCGACGGATACAACGACCGCTACCGCTACCACAGCCACTGCCACGGACTCTACAACTGCCACGACCACCACAACTGCGACCGCAACTGACTCGGGTACAACCACTGCGACCGCGACGGCTACAACAACGGCAACGGACACAACGACTGCCACGGCCATTACCACTGCTACGGATTCAGGGTCCGCCACGGCCACCACTACGGCGACAGACACAGTGACCGCCACGGATACTACAACCGCCACAGACACGACGACCGCTACGACTACGTCTGGTGGTGTGATATCAACAGTTACTGGTGTTGTTGGAGGCGTCAGGCGACGACGGTATGACGACGCGAGGTATCGCTCTGGAAAGAGTCGTCAGAAGCGTTACGACGATGGTCAATACCACCCCGACCCCAAGCTCGACGATGGGAAGTATCATCCGGGGAAGAGTCATCAGAAGCGCTACGACGATGGTCAGTACCACCTGCCCTCAAGCTACGACAACGGCCAGTACCACCCCGACCCCAAGTTTGACGATGGGAAGTATCACCCGGAGAAGAGCCAGCAGAAACGCTACGACGATGGCCAGTACCACCCCGACCCCATGTTTGACGATGGGGAGTACCACCCGGAGAAAAGCCAGCAGACGCGCTACGACGATGGCCAGTACCATCCCGACCCCAAGTTTGACGATGGGGAGTATCACCCGGGGAAGAGCCAGCAGAAGCGCTACGACGATGGTCAGTACCACCCCGACCCCAAGTTTGACGATGGGAAGTATCACCCGGAGAAGAGTCAGCAGAAACGCTACGACGATGGCCAGTACCACCCCGACCCCATGTTTGACGATGGGGAGTATCACCCGGGGAAGAACCAGCAGAATCGCTACGACGATGACCAGTACCACGCCGACCCGAAGTTCGACGACGGGAAGTATCACCCCGGGAAGAAGCACGAGAGGCGTTCTGACGGTAGACAGTATCATTCTGGAAAGTACGGACGAAACAGCGGGAGACGTGTGGAGATGCCTGTTGCCTAAAACAGGGCCTTGAGGAAATTCTGTTCATTTAAAGTGTCTTTTGATTTGGGCCATGTACTACGACATTCGTTCTTCGTTCAACTTCATATAAGAAGTGGTCGTATTTCTGGGGACATTTATTGACGTCGATCCAGCCTTGGAGGTAAGCTGTGATATGATAAAGAACTGAGGAAGATCCTACGAGAAAACACTCCGAGGAGATCAAAGAACGTGCCGCGTATACATGATGACCTGAGGACGACGAAGTGCGAGTGTCCACGAGGAAATACTTGTGAATTGAATATGTAAACGACAACGTAAGAGACACATGGAGTGGAACACGCACTTTCTGTAATCGGCCAACAGACTAGAGTCGTTGAAGGCGTTGGACGAGACCTGCGAGACTTCGATGGGTAGATGATATTTAGTTGAAGGACGAAGCTTGTCTCCCGAGCTGCCCGGTCGCGAAGGGTCTAGACTTGGGGTGTTGGTATGTGCGTGCGAGCGAGCGAAATCCATTGGGCAGCGTGCGAGGGCTGACAATAAGTAACATTGCAAACCTGCTTGTTCGAGGCCGCGGAGTTGGCAGAGACACTGCCAACGAGCGACGCATGTGTCAGCGAAGTTACTCAGAGTTTTAGAAGTGAGTTTGACGGTCAGGGTCCAGATCGCACAGCTCCTTGCGCGGCGTTGCAGGGTACAGTATTGCCCCGTTCGAGGTTATGTACATATTCAGCAGCTCACCAGAACGCTCGAAATGCGTAAGAAACAACGTGGGTTAGGTCAAGTACGGAAACCCACATTCAGGGTACTGCACGTTCCGGATTCGAATACATGCTAATACTTGGCGGTCGGGTCGTCTGATGGGCCGAGGCCTGAAGGAGTTGCCCGTTGTCATTGCGAGAGGGAACGGACGGAGCTCGATTTTGACGTTCCGGCTTGGCGTTTTCTGGTGAGCTTAAGGAGTGAACATTGTCATTTTGAGAAGGAACGGACACTTCATGTGCGGCAAACCACCAGGAGGAGGCCCTCAAGTCTGTACGTACTCCGTTTGACGCTCGACACCGTGTCGGCCGATAACAGCGATCCATGTTGCATGCCGGTTCACGTAAATGTTGTCAGGGGCGGTTCTGGTAACCGACAAGTTCCTGTCCTGTGTGAACAGCCGGCGGAAACATCCGAGCCTTCTGGAACTTGAAGAAGGTGAACCTATGTAAACGTGAGCTGACCGTCCAGGACTCTATTCAAATCCACGAAGGCAACAGCGTCAAGAGTTTCAGGACCTCAAGGGTTGCCGAAACTTACAACCTTTGGGACCCAAGACGGCGACGCCCATAACGTCGACCACCCGGTTCTACCCACGTCAGCGTCTCGAGCCCCGATATCCGAATGCCACGCAACGATGCCAGCAGCCCCAGGAGATTCTCCGTAACACACATAGAGAGCAGTTTGGTGGCGTTACCCAGGCTGACGCGGCGGCGCGTTGAGTTCTCTGGGGGCCACGTCAACGCTGAAGCGTGGCAGAAGCACCTCAACTTCGATGGTGACCGTATCCGCGAAGTTGCCCGAGGAAAGAAAACGGTATGTACGTACAGCACTTTCTATTTGGCAAAGACTTGAGGCGCGCTTTTAAAACGCCTCCTAGGTCCGCTTAGATGCTCGCGGGATACGGGAAACCGCTCAGCGCGGAGACTTGTTGGTCTGTCATTCGTTTCAGCTGTTTTGCCAATAACGGACACTTGTTTAACAGTACCAGTTTGAGGAGAGAGCCACGAGTGGGAGATGATCTGGCCACGGAAGTTCGATCAGAAGATCCGATCACGCCGGGAAGCCAACCAACATCATACTAGTGCTTTAAAGAAAGATGCCAAGACCGGTGAGCGGTACATACTTCGACGAAGTTCACGGCACACTCATTCATGTACACATCACCGCGATAAGACACGCTGGTCATGCGCGCGTGCCGGTGAGCCTATCTTTGATATTAAAACTAGAAACAGTCAAGTTACAGAGGGGTTGAGCACGATATCATTGAACATATCGATATGCCCGTCGGTGAATCTTGGCACGCGAAATTTCACGAAGAGGTCAGCTAACCAACAGCCACTTTTGTTCCTGCATAATGCACATCGTTGACTGGTTTACAGACTTTTGCCCCATGTGCAGGCAAAGCCAGTCGGCCGAAACCTTATTGGCGAGTTTCCATACCCGGATGTGAATAATTCGGAATTCCATGGTGAGTCGTGTTTCTGCATTCTCCGACGGGGTGACGTTGCGATGGGCGCGATTTGGATGGCTGTGGTAATTGAGCGCGTGTGCTAGCGAGTTTTCCGCTGCGCATTCCGAATTGTATGGTCCAGGGGAGGGCGGCGCCAAGTGCGTGCCAATTCGGGGCGTTACGGTAATGAATGAGTTTGCGACGGTGGAACTACGATACAGAATTCATATGCGAGGATTTCCGACCACTCGAACACCCAAACCACGGAAGAACGTTGGCGTTTCGAGCGTGGCTGGTGGGTCGTGGATACAGACGCCAATCTTGCGGCCTGTTTTTTTTTTTTTACATAACGGGTGTACATGAAATCGGAATTCGACCTGACCCTATAAAAAGCAACCGAGGGTAGGAGAATACATATATCTTGTTCGACCCAGCAACACAGGTTCGATCATTACGACCGCTACGACCACCCAACTCTTCCCTCTCCTACCACCTTCATTCTCGCTGACATGACTGGTATCCAGCGCTGTGAGAGCCCCGAACAAATGCCTCCTCTCGAGCCACTTAGCGAGACCAACTCTCTACGCGATCCATCGCCTGTGCCTCCGCCGCTCTCGGTGACATCACCCGAATCCGTCGCGCCATTGGCGACAAAAGAGCAAATCCACCATGAAATGGGGTTCGTGAGAGACTTGGCGGGTCCACTCAAGTTCAGTCTCATACTCGAGAACAAGGGCAATGTCGCCCGTGATCATCTCGCATCCGAACGGACCTACCTCGCCTACGTCCGTACCAGTCTCGCCACTGCCAGTGCAGGCGTCGGTGCGTGGTTCGCCGTGTATCTGTTTCGTTCACTGACCCCTTACAGCGCTGGTCCAACTGTTCACGTTGGCTCCGAGAAGCAACGGGATTGATTTGACCAAGTTCGCGAAGCCCCTCGGTGCGACGATCATTCTGTTCGGGCTCTTAATCCTCGTTCTCGGTACGTAGCATGCGCCGTACAACGTGTATGTCGACGTCTCTCACCAAGCCATTCATCGCTTCTTTCAGGTGTCTTCCGGTACTTTGCGACACAGACTGCACTCGTCCGTGGATTCTTTCCCGCTGCGCGGTACTCCATCACGGCGGTTGCGTTTATCCTCGGGTCACTGGTTGGCATCGTCTTTGGCGTACTTGTCGCAGGGACACGGGGCTGATCACGCATGCACTGGTTGGTCACGTACCGCATGCGATCGCGCGAGATGAACACTGTTCGGTGGGTCTCTTGAGAGACGGGGAACTCGAGGCTAGCCTTGCTGACTATGGTCTAGTTCGTGTCCTGATGGAAACGCTGTTTCCAACGCGTAGTGCTGAACCCAACACATGAGTTGGGCGACAGGCGAGGAAGAGAAAGAGAGGGATGAGACCTGGCCTGGGGAAACAGCTGTGCTTGATGACGTCATTTGTAGCGTTAGTCATGTGAGAATGTATACTGACGAAGCCTAGAAACGAACTCGATGTTCTCCTTCATTGAAACCGTACTCCTCTTGTTTACCACACCCATTGCACCCCCAAAACACGAGGAATATATTATAGATATACCACTTGAGGATTTGTCGAGGAAACGACCGAGGATCAGTGGCCATTTTGACTCGCCAGACGGTGTTGCACTCATAGTGAGGGGTTTCTGCCATGTCCTTCGACGTGACAATAACTGATAAGCTCGGGGGAGAAGCAGCTCTCGCCAGGAAGCACGAGGCCAAGCACGCAATCAGCACGCCACACGAGCCGAGTAACTAACGTTCTCGGTGATCACCCCACGCTACCATCGAATGACCCGAGGAGACGTAGTCTTGGCAGTGCTGACGTTCCCATGAGCTCCAGCACTATTCCCTAAGCAGAAATACGTAACAGCGCTGGAGTTTCGTTTCTCGATAGTACGGGATCTGCCGGTGGCATCGACGTCTGCCGTTAGACAGATTTAGACTCACATCGCCGCCATGCGTATCTGGTTGCAATTGGATACCCCCACTCCCTCTCATTAATTTTACGAATGTACCATCACCGCATTCGGCGGAACTCCGTCCAGCCTTCATGGGAGTCAACTGACCCAAAAGAGCTGTAAGTACATGATTCGTTCGCATGGCGTGATTCATTATTCCACAGGTTCAGTCAATAGATGCTTGCAGCAGTGTGCTGTCGTTTCTCATTGCCGTCGGAAGAACGACATGAGGGTTCAATTATACGGGGCTAGCGATGTAACTTTTTTGCCGGATTTGGATGATATTGCAATGGTAGGCAAAGACAGTAGGATTACCCCACGGCTGACCGAGGTGTTCATCTGGCCGTGGTCATGTGTGCACCCCGAGGCGTCTACAGCGGGCCTTCGCCACTCTGGTCGTGCTTACGTTGCCACCTGCGTTGGATTCCCTTGATCACCGTCACGATAAGAGTCGTTCTAGAATCCTCGCCATGTCGATCGAAAAGGTGGCAATCATCACTGGTGCTTCATCCGGTACGTCCCCGGTCCGTGGCATTGTCGAGCTGACCGCTGACCAACATACACATTGTATAGGCATTGGGAGACACACTGCGATTGCACTCTCAGCTGCGGGCTGGCGTCTAACGTTGACCGCACGACGTCTGCCCGAGTTGCAAGAGACGAAAGCTGCCTGTGTGGACCCAGAGAAGTGTTTCCTCGTCGATGGTGACATCACCGACGAAGCGTTCGTCAAGCGTCTCTTCGAGCAGACGATCCACCGATTCGGCAGGCTCGACTTGTTGTTCAACGTACGTCCTCAGTTCGCTCAGAAGGCGGAGGTCCTTGCTTCCATCTTGGGTTCGGCTGACTGGAATGCCAAGAATGCGGGCAGATCCGATAAACCATATGCGATCGAGGATATGCCGCTCGAGCTCTTTAGGTCCGTCGTGGACGTGAACCTCATCGCATCCTTCCTCTGCACCCGTGAAGCGTTCAAGATCTTCAAGTCGCAAACGCCCACGGGAGGTAAGTCAAGTTATCGTGATAAGCCAATCGCGTCTCACCCGTCCGTTAACAGGGAGAATCATCAACAACGGCTCGCTCGCTGCACACGTCCCGCGACCGCACTCTGCCGCGTACGCGTGCTCCAAGCACGCCGTGTCGGGTCTGACCAAGTCCAGCGCCATCGAAGGACGCCAGTTTGACATCTCCGTGACCCAGATCGACATTGGTAAGTCCGCCTTTTCTCCACTTGCGCACCGCCCCAGGATTTAGCTCATGCCGGTCCCCGGAAACAGGAAACGCGCATACGAGTATGGCAGCTAAACATACGCTCGGTGCGCTCCAGCCCGACGGACGCCGCGTCGTCGAGCCGACGTTTGATCCGGTGCACGTTGCTCAGACGATCGTGCATATTGCTAGTCTTCCAAACTCGGTTACGGTGTTGGATGTCAACATCATGTGCGTCTTCTTTTCGGTTGATTCTTTCTTTGCTGGCTCATCACTTCTTTGCGCATCATTAGGGCGACTGGGGCACCTTATGTTGGACGCGGATGAATTCTACCTAGTAGGGGTTGTCGAGTTGAAGAGACGATGTACCATTATCTCGTATGTCCGAAACGCCTGGCTATCTCGCTGTTGATCCTGTAACACGAACGTGCATAATTGAGGAGGTGCGAAAACCAAGGCTCGCTCGACTACGAATCGCCAAGACCCCCCAGAAGTTGGTCCGTCGGAGATCCGTCTATGACCCATCTAGTGCGAATTACCCAAACGTCCAGCTACTATCATGGCACCAGAGTTGCAAAATGACAGAGGGTTGCAACACTGTGTCTAGCTCCCGCAACACCACAAGTTTCAGCTCGAAGTCGTGGATCTAAGACAAGATATGATAGGTTAATCGCCTTGTATTTTTGAATGAGGGAACATGTCTTTAGCCCTCGGCATCTTATTCATACCTGATGGCCACTGGCAGGCATATTCGGTTACGAGCGTCAGGGCAATACATAACTCACAGAAAGAAAAAATACAAAAAAAGATTCTAGAGATACTCTACATTGTCGCCCAACTGCTCATTATGTTTTTGAGGTGATTGCAATCGTTGTGAGAGACTGTGCAAGTCCATTGTGTATGAAGCATGACATTGCTGAGCAGACTCAGCGGAGTGTGTTTCGGCTGCAACGGCAATGCCGGCAGACTCACCAAAAAATTGAGCGACACTCCGCTCGCCTGCCTGTGGCGGTGGCTTCGGCATGTCGGAGATTGATTTAGCACTGTGACACGGTGTGACACTCCACTCACAATGTGGATGGGAAATTTGCAACTCTGTCAATTTCACCTTCTGCACTGGCACCGCTCTGGCAGCTTCGACACGTCGTTTCTAGTGTTTTTTTGTTGTTGCATCTTGCCTTGAACATACTTGTCTATCACTCTATGT